>JZKD02S1674100.1:212898-224227 GCA_000966675.3 Picea glauca | reverse complement strand
CCCCTTTCCGCCACAATTAAATTTAATACAACACATATATATTTAAATGTGTTATATAATAAAATAACCACGATGGCACGTTGGTGTTTGGCCATTTCACAAGGTGCTTTGACTTGGTGGTGGTCGTGGGTTCAAAACCCATGGATCCGAAACTTATTTTTAGAACTTTCCATTCGACTGTTGACTGGGTGCCACGTGGCACAACAACATTTGACCAACTCACATGCCACGTGTTAGTAATGTATTGGATCTGTCATCTGTCCAGTCAACTGCTACAGTTCTGCCACATCAACATCATTAATTAGATTTGGTGATGTCATGCTAACGTCATCATTGACTTTTTCCCAGTTGACCTTTGAATTTTTATCTGTTTGAGAAAACGGTCAGAGTGCGATAACTCTCGCATACGGAGCCCATTTGAGAAAGTAAATATATGGACAGAATCAACACGACGCGTCGGTCGCAATGGAATTTGTTTCACTCAATTCCGAGAACTTTCATTTTTGATCATTTTCGGAGCCTGGGGAGCCTCCTGGATCACACAAGCACTGATACGGAAATCATTCAAGAATCTATCGGCTTCATCAATGGTTATACATCAGCAGAGTATGGTCTCGACCCCACGACGATATAATATGTCACCGATAAGGAGATATCGAGGGGCTTGATGGTGAATGCGTTGGCAATCGTCTCGGGAGAGGTGTGATCCAAACTTTTGTGTCTGAAGGTAGACGAGAAGGTCACCATACCAGGGGTCATCCGAGGGGATGTAGAAGAGGTGTTATTCGGGAAAATTTGTGTTGAAGGGTGAACTAGCATTGTCTGAGGGAAGCATCATTATGATTTTGGTGAGGAGGAGTGTTTTCTTGCATTTGGGAGTTGCAAACTCTAGGTCGTATTCCTGAAGGACGACGATCCATCGGGAAACTTTGACATTAATTTGGCGATGACTAAGAAAGTACTGCATGGAGTTGGAATCTTCCATGACTTTGGTAGTGCGAAGCAAGATATAATGACATAGTTTTTGGACTGTGAGGGTGAGTTTCTCTTCATGATCGTATTTCAGAGGTGGTCCTGAAAGGTTTTTATTAATGTAGTAAATAACATGCTCGCAGCCATCATCTCCTAGTTGGACAAGAATTTTTTCTACTGAGACAGCTGAGGACGATAAGTAAAGGATGTAGTCGCGATCATAATTGGGTGGACTAATCAAAGGGGCATTGGAGAGCACTGCTTTTAAATCATCAAAAGCAGTTTGGGCATGTTCATCCCATCGAAATGGGATATCATGACGCAGTAAGTGAAGGAAACCGTGCGCGTGAGTGGCTAAATCTGGAACAAAGAATCGTAAACAGTTGGTTTTACCTTGTAGGCTCTATAGTTGGTGTAAATTCTGAGGTGGTGGAATTTATGTGATAGCTTGGACCTTGAGGGGGTCCATAGTGATGCCGTGTTGGGAGACGATAAAACCAAGGAGGCATCCAATGGTGATGCATAATACACACTTGAGGGGGTTCAAGTGGATATTTTACTGTCGACATCATTGAAAGATGACCCATAGGTCATCTAGATGTTGAGTTCGTTTCTTAGACTAAGCAGTGAGGTCATCCAAGTAAGCGAGGATGATGCGAGCGAGATCATGGAAAACATAAGTCATGGCCCATTGGAATGTCACACCTACGTTTTTTAGTCCGAAAGGCATGACACGATAAGAAAAATCACCCCATGTGGTAGTGAATGTGGTCTTATACTGATCTGTTGGATGAATCTGGATTTGATTGTAGCTAGAGAACCTATCCATGAAGGACAAGGCCTCATGGTCGGCACAATAATCGATAATTTGGTCAATGAAAGGAGTTGGGAAGTTGTCTTTGGGACAAGCGTGATTGAGATCACAAAAGTCGGTACAGACATGAATAGTTCCCTATTTTTTATTGACAGGGACGAGGTTGGAGACCCATGACGTGTATGCGATGGGGTAGATGAACCCTGCAACGTGTAATTTGTCAATTTCCGCTTTGATCGTTGCTTCTTTGGATGGGTGTAGTGGGCATTGATTTTGTCATACATGGGTGATATCTGGCCATGTGTCGATGCGATTTTCAATGATAGAAGGATCGAGGCTAGGCATCTCCATGTATGACTAGGAAACAATATCCCGTTATTCCTGAAAGAGAGCTTTGTAAGTTGTGAGTTCTTCAGGGGAGCATGCGGTGCCAATGGTGATTTCTTCTATGATTCCAGGTTTGATGGAAATATCAATTTTGACAGTGGGGGAAATGTTGGTCATGTTGCCTTCTTCAAAAGCATCGGGGGCAGGGATAGGGTTGTTGAACCAGTCTATATGCCTGGATGGAATAAAGTCATTGGTTTCTATTGCACATATGGAGGCTTGACTAGGAGGGTCAAAGGATTTCTATGAGAGAAAGAGCGCTCCGTGATGGAGTTCATTCCATGGGAAATCGGGTGAATTTATTTCCTCTAGGATATCTTCGTCACAGTGGAAAATGTGAGAGTATAGGGGATTTGGGGAAGTAACATTGGTGACTGTCACCATGTGATTGTCTTCAGGTGGTGAAGACATAGAGGGGGTATCACAACTATGGTGCGATGGCGTGCTTGACATAAACCAAATGTCCAGATACTGTGGGTTAAAAATTGTGGTCAGGGGTAAGATTTCTTGGGGGAAATGAACCAGAGAATTGGGAGGATTTACGAGAAAATCCTCAGACAGACTATCCATGAACCATGGAAGGATGGGAAGTGACTTAGGTTCAGGAGAGGTGATGTGAACAATATTTGGAGAAGGAATAGGGGGAATCACTTGGATCACAGGAAGTGGGTTAGTTGGAGGATTTTGAATAAGGGCCATTTGACGACGCTTATATTCAGTGATCATATGACACTGGTATGTGAAATGATCAAGTGATTCACAAAGAAAGCAAGGGCACCTCATTCGTTCGTTGACAGAGGTCATGACATAATGGATGTCAGTGACGTGAGTACTCGATGACATGGGTGGAGAGGGGTCTTGCTGAAAGCTTTGGCGTACTTCCGTTAGTGTCTGTCGAAACTAAGGTAAGGCGGGGAAATGATGAGTGTAGTGGCCATACTCTGAATAGATGGCACACGTGAATTTGGTTCGCAACCTTTTATTGCCTGCAACTGGGGAATTTTTGGTAGTACTAGGTGTGCTTGGTGAAGCGATGGGCGATGTGGCCGCTTGAGGGAGTTGGATCAGATTGCGTAACTTGGGGAGAGAGGGACATCTATTTGTGGGGTGTCCTTCTCTCTCGCATAGTGCACAAGGAGGTTGAACTCGGGGAGGAAGTGGAGTGGTGGGATCTTTCTTCTTCTGTCTGCACCCAACTGTCGTGATGGTGTTGGAAAGTGGAGGTGAAGGTGGCGCGGTTGGAGTGAGTACTGGAATCTGCATTGGGATTCCCTATGATTGGGGAGGGAGGGATGGTTGATGAGCCATCACGCGTGGGTGGAGATACCATATCAGAATTTCCAACACCATGTTGGGAAGGGTAAGCACTGCAGCTACCTGGAAATCTTGTACACCCGATGGGGGCTAAAAGAAGGGGATTTGAGTGAGGGCTTGGGGGATTGTCTCCCAAACTGAGATTTGCCCTTTGGGAAGTGTGAAATTGGGGGTAATTGGTGTCGTAGAGTTCTCAGGTAATTTCTAAGGTAGGATTTATTCAACTGGTGGGACGTCAAGGGGTGGAGAAGCCCCTGTGGGAGGAATGGTATCTCCAGTTTCAGTTCCATCGAAAGATACAACACACATTTGTGTCGATGGGTGTATGAGCGGTGGTGCTCTATGGTATGTCCCCAAAAAGGATGGGTCCTTGAAAATTCAGGGGCCCATCTCTATGAGTGGGTAGGCATCAGAATTAGTGTAGACAAGAGGTAGGATGTTATCGATGTTAGAGGAATGGTTAGGATCGTAATGTGAAACTTGGTCGATGGTGATGATCTTCCCATTGTGGGGGAACATCATCGTTTGAAACACAGAAGTGGCCACAACCTTCATACCGTACATGTAGCTACATCCAAACAAGATGTTGTAATCGAGTAGAGCGTCGATAACCTCAATGTCAATAAGAATGGTTTTTCCCCTGAGTTCAACGGGGACATTTTGAAAGAGCCCTTCAAGAGAGGATGGTCGTCCATCATAAGCTCTCAAAGTGATGGCGGATGGTATTCGCTTAGGGGAGCCAAGTTTATGCCATACCTTTTTGGACATGATGCATGTGGATGCACCTTCATCAATGATGCATCAATGAACTATGATGTTCCAAATTTTGACTAGTATCTGGAAAGCTACCAAAGTGGGGAGACGGGGTTCCCCACAATCTAGATCAAATGTGATGAGTCTAGTATCAACAGGGTCGACTGCCCCCAAGGTGGAAAGCAGTGATTTCCTTTGAGTGGGATAGATTTGTAGCACCTCCAAGACCGACATGGTTGCAGGCGATTGTGCCAACTCATTGACTAGACTGTTATTGTGTGACGCCCTAACCTAAGGGTTGTTGGCATTCCTTCATAATGGGATGCAAGGAATACGAATGGGTGGTTCAGTGTTAGGGCATGGAATCATCAAAGGTTGTCTAACTGTAACTGGAGCTTCTTCCGAAGTGGTGGGAGTATATTCAGGGGGTGTGTTGTATTGACGACTCCACGTTTGTAGAATAATTTCTTCTTCGCCAATGAGGAGGATAGTGCGATCCGTCGAATTTCTAGGGTTTTGATATTGTCCCATCGGTGGTGGGGCAGGATGCATTTCCTTCTCGGTATTGATCACACCTTGATGTGGAATAGGGTTTTTCAACATAGTCGGGGTGGTTTTTGCAAATATTGTTGTGGGTCCTATTGAGGGGCAGGCAACGCTGGGGGATGTTGCGCGTACATGCAATCTTTCATCTATTTGAATTTGGCAATTTGGGGGAAATGGTGAGTATAATTACCATGCTCACTGCAAAGAGCACAAGGGAAGTTCATCTGGAGGTTGTTGTTGTTGTTCCTCCCTTGGCGTTTGTTATTTCCCCTTTGGGGGTTCTGGTTCCCCTGATTCTGGTTGCCCCCAGCAGGTTGGTTTTGTTGGGGGTGGTTTCCCCCTGGTCTTGGGTTATTATTGTTTTGGTTTTTTCCTTTCTTTTTGGCATTATTTGGCTGATGGGCCGTATTTTCCGTATTCAGTTGTTCAAAATTTTGAAATTGTTGAATGGGAGAGGGATGAACAAAGTTAACCCCAACGTGTGGTTGTCCTTGTGGAGGAAAAATGGGTTGTGGAGGACTAGGAAATGGAAAATATAGATTATTTTGTGGCAATGATCCATAGGGTACATAGGAAGGTGTAGCGCTTTCACTAGTGCTCAGGGTGTAAGATGAGGTAGAGGGGGTACCAGAACTTGGTTGAATAGTCGGGTGCATTATGGGTGCCAATGAGGGTCCACTTATGGGTGGAGGAAGGGAAACATGTATGGTTGTTGATAATGTGGAGGAGGATAATAAAGGGGTCCTCCATATATCAACAGATATTGAGGTGTACCGTACATAGGTGGTGGTTGGGTGTACGAATTGTGGTGTGTTGTGGTACCAATTAATCCATCCGCTGAGTGAGACATCCTAAGTTTGTCCTGGCCAAATTGTACAGGTCTCAGGGCATCAGGCAGTACTGTGTATAAGTATCCTGACTGTGCATAAATGAGGTCACGTTGTTGAGCCTTGCTGATGGCTGCCTCCTCAGTTTGGGGGAGGGTGGAGGCCACATCTTTGGCAAGGAGAGGGATGAGTGATCTGAGAAACCAACCGAGACATTGTTCTTTGGTGGTTTCTTCTTTGCATAAACTACGTCACCAACGCCATTCATGAATGTGGTCAGCGATATGTGTGGTTGAGGTTTGTTTAAACTCATAAAGCAGTTCGAGACCATTGTGATGATGAACTGGTAGTTGAAAGAAGGTAAAAAATGTTTTGGCCAATGATTCAAAAGTCACATGGGACCCTGATTTTTCGTCCACATACCACTTGGTTGATGGGCCAGTATGTGTGTGATGAAATAACCTTAATCGAACGGAGTCTTCCATGATGATGTTTGAAGAGCACCATCGGTGGAAGGTCATGATATGGTTGGTGTGATATTCTCCCGCCTTTCTTTCAAACTTGGGAATGTTTGAAGGTAGTTTGGTAGGCATTGCAGGCCATGTGGGTTCATGCAATATAGGATCATTCATGAGCTTACTCAGATCTGATATGTTGAGGGAGGACAAATATGGCATATGGAGTGGCATTGGAGGATTAGTTCCAGTCATGGTGTGAGCAGGTAGTGGATCTAACCTTTGAGGGGGGTTTGGTGGGGGTGTACTTCTCCCTTGGGAAGAAGTGTACCCTCCGTCTCCTTGTGAAGGAGAGCTAGTGGATGGATGACCTTGGGAAGTGGACCCAAGTAAAGTGGAACCAAGCAAAGTTGATTCCAAAATGGTAGCACTCATAGGGGTGTGAGATGGTTGATCCAGTGAGTTGGCGAAACTAGGAAATCCTCCTAGGATAGGAGGGATATTTTGCAAGCGTCTGGAATGATGGGGATTCTGTGGGTCCCCTATGATCTCCGACTAGCAAAGTGAATGGGTGCAGATGGTGATGAGAGAAATAAATGAACAAGAGACTTGTATAATTTGGAATTTCACAATATATCTCACAATCACATGTAATCAAGAGAGAATCATACATAAATCAATTGAAAAGAAGCATACATGTGGATAGGTGGATTTTGTCCAGGTGGGAGAACAAAGAAAACAAATGCTCGTGTCCCATAGAGACGTAACGTAAGGCCTCTCAAATAGCACTGGACCTTCCAATAACACTCAACAATGGGGTCTGAAGCCACCGGAAGAGGAACTAGTGAAGGATGAAGCAATCAATTATAATGAGGGGTGGAGGGTGCATACCCCGAAAGAGCTGGCGATATTTCCCAATAGACACACAAAATATGATCAAGGTGCAATTGCAGCCCACAATTTCCACCTAGGTAGATGTCCTAAAATTTGGCCACTAGGTACCTCGGTCAAAATGCGACATTTAGATTTTCAACCTCAGAAATGGGTCACGGGTTGGATCCCTTCCAAGAAGTGGGTGCCTCAAGGGGGGATGCACAGAACAACCGACCTCGACCATCAACCCTTCACGGGTATCTCCCTGCCTTATGGTGTAGGAACACTTGACTTGGAGGATTTTAAAGTTCCCTATTTGTCAACTTCTAATGTTTGAATATGTGAGAACCAGGTAATGGAGAGTTATTTGGATGCCTATCTTTGAGATCCTACCTAAATTAAAAAAATTCTTTTGGCACCCCCTGTGGAGGAAAACTTAGTGAGTTTTAAAAAAAAAATTAGATGTGGTTGTTTGAGAGATTCGGGGTGGATAATTCCTTCAAGAAATAGTGGGACGTTTCGGGATTCCTTTGGAGGAAACCTACTTCAACCTCCACAATTCGAGATGAAATTATGTGAGTGAGTAGTGACTTTGTGTTTGAACAAGTAATAAAATGTGCCAAGTTTTTAATAAGTTAGTTGTCACCTTGCAACATGTGGACTTCGTGTGGTCCTTACAAGTCTTTATTACCTATCTTACTAAATTCCATTGCTACAACCTTGCGAAATTTGAAAGTCCCTAAAGAACTAGCATGTGGACATGTGGGTCCTTACCCATCCTTTAAACTCCCTAATGTGATTTAACCTAAGAAAGCTTCAAAAGACTATCCTAGATTGCAAGCATGTGGGCATGTATGGGCCCGTTACAATAATCTTTAAACTCCCCTAGTGATGTAAACTAAGAAAGTAGCTTCAAAAACTATCCTATCTTTGTAACATGTGGGCATGTATGGGCTCCTACAAATTTAAGATGTTTTCAAAAGAATCTAAGAGGGACCCTAGGGGGGATTTGTCCTCTCCTAAAGATTTTGTTTTAAGGGAGATGAAATCTTCTCTTAATCGTTTTTCTGATTTTCAAGATCGCTCTATGGAGCAAGAGAAGATCATACTCAATGATTGAAGTTTGATTTTTGGTCCCAATGCAAGTGTTTATATATGCGATAGTAAATGATCTTAACTTAACTTTTACAATCAAAACAAGCCATCCATGTGGCAAATGAAAGAAAAAAAGAGGAGAAATATGGTTCGTTTTAACCCCCTAAGTTCCTATGTTTTGACTAACCCTTCATGTGGAGAGGGAATCGAAGTGTGGTGCATTTACAAATTGCATAGAATCAATATTTAGAAGGCTAGGGGCCTTCAAAACATCACAAAAAACTTTTACAATGTTGGATTTCTGGACAGATGCATGGGTCACAGTTTAGACCGAGGTGCATGTGGCGCCAATGCACAGAGAACCAAGGACCTTTTGGCGCACTGTGTGTAGAATGAACTGAGAAACACAGTGTTGTTGGCGCACAATGCTCGGAAGGCATGCCTGTGGTCTGGAAAACCTGCACACGTTCTGATACGTGTCCGGGAGAAATTTTTCAAATGAAATTCTCCTCTTCCAGCTCCGAATTCAGCTCTTTGCAGGTAGGGTTGGGCCAGTTATGATCCCTGCAAGGTAAATAGATAAAAAAGAAGTGTTCAAACAACCCAAATAGAGAGGAAATTGATACCTTTCCCCAGTGTGGTCGCCAATCTGTTGTATCATTTTCGCCACTTGAATGAGCAAAAGAGGGACACTTGCAAGTCCAGTTGGCTCTGTTGGACAGGACAAAAGTTAGTGTATGAATCAAATGACCCAATCACATGAAATACAAAAACAACTAAGCTAATAACAACTAAAGAAATGAAACTAAAATGCATAAGGAAATTGGAACCAAAATCAATCAAACAATTGACCAATATTCATGCCACCAATGGAGAAATTATATTAGTGGGCAAACACCAAAGAGAAAGGGGGACTTATGGATCCCCTCTTCCTCCTAGGGAGAGTTCTTGAGTACCCTATATGAGAGATCTTCTTACAAATGGAAAACTAGAAAGTGAATGGTGAAGAAATCCAAGCATATTCCCTCAAGAGGTGAGGTGAATAGCTTAATGAGATGATGTTAGTATGCTCCAAGAAGGAAAGAGGTTCATTGTAGGAGAATAGAGGCAACATAACAATACAATGAGATTCTTGAATTCATAGTGCACCCATGGCCTCTTTTTATAGCAAATCTTTGAGGCATTATCCAACAGGTCTTTAGTGTGAACAAGAGGCCCTTTAGGGCACTCTTAGGTCTTTGACCAGCCCCCCACTCGGATTCAGCTCGGATTTGAGGGTCAAATCAACTTGGGCACTGAACTAAAAGTGGGTGAGGGGCCGACAAGAACCATAAATGTGTTGTTCACAGGAGTGCATGGCTTTTATCGTACATAGTCACGCTTCGGGCGCATGTGCGCTCTTTTTGCTTCTTTGACCTGTGCACATGCGCGCACTTCTTGTAGTGTTTCTATGCATGTCAATTTTATAACCAATTGTACGATTCTTGTAACCATTTGCGGATAAAATTTCAATAATAACACTTACAACAACATTTTTTTATTTAACTATTCAATTTTAACCTTTTATATAGAACCCAAAAACACCATTGTGTGTGTATGGTATTATTATCTTGAACTCCTCCAACATACATTATTGAGAACAACATGATTCCAACTATGGCAAAAAGACATTTCCTTTATACAATTAACCAAATCTAACTGGATTTACATTTTGATGTGGATGTGATCTTAAGAGAAGAATTCATCACCATACAGTTAGATTAAACAAATGAAAAGACACCTCAACCTTGCACCTTAACACCTCAGGACTTTAATAACACTACATTACAAATATGTCCCTTAACTATGACACATATTATCATAACCTTAGATTGCTTTAGAGTTTACATGTCTAATGACCCCACTTGGCAATAAAACACAAAATGGAACCCTCATTTGAATAAGTGAATTCAAATGAGGGTGATGGGATAGATCTTGACGATTGGTGTATCAATCCTTTACATCATAGTCAAACTCCATCCTACTAAACTATTACACGTGTCGGATAAGAGTTTCAACTTGCCACACAAAAACAAAACGCTCACCATTATTCTACAAACGCTGCACTTATTCTTACATTCCAGCTGGCGATTTTTTTTTCTGCTCAGAATCCACGACTTGGCCACGTGGATCGAACTGTTGCGTATTAGGTAAGGACCAGGGCGTTCCTATCAAGCAACCCAATCTGTTGATTGCTATCGTTCTTATCCTCTTTTGCCTCTTGTTGGTTGCGGGTTCGAACAGCACAGAGGTCACCCAGCACACGGTATACAAGGTGTCCGGCAGCTAAATGTATTTAGATCTTTGGAATTTTAAGTATCGTATTCAATCCAGTTAAAAATTAATTGGATTATTTTTGTTTATTATTTGTATTATTGTATAAATTATTATTTTAATGTAAAAAATTATATAAAAAATTTATAAGTTTGAGAAATTAACAAAAAAGATATTAATAAAGTAATGGAATATTTTTTAATAATTGGGTGGAGGGGGTTCTTTTCCCACAAACAAAGTGATTTCATATATTAATTTGGTATCTGGTTTAACCGTGACTTTAAAAATAGATTATTATTATTATTATAATATCTAAGTTAGAAATAAACATTAACATAATTTCATTTTCATATTTGTCAATGACACTTGCTTGATATATAGGTGTTAGTATAGTCAACAACTATATATTGGAGAGCCAAGTAAAGAATGTTTAACATAATTTCATTATCATATTTGTCAATGACACTTGATATATTGGAGCCAAGTGTAAACTTGGTACAATTTTGGCAGAATATATATCCCAACTCTCATTATCTTAGTTGAGGGAATATGATTTGAATGTGATTGGTTGTAGTATATTCTTAAAACATCATGAATAGCTAAACACATCATTAATACAAAAGAAATTTGTCAAAATAAAATAAAATAAGTTCAAATCATTTACAAAGACATTTCGTAAGGAATTTATTAAAATTTATTAAAAAATTTAGTTAAATAATTAAATTTCAATTCAAACACTTTTATTTCTACTTATATTAATTTTTTAAATAAAAAATTTATTGTTTTTTCAATAATGTGGTGGGTTTTGCATTTGTTTGTTTAATTGAAATGAAAATAATATAAAAGTAAACCATTCAAATAAGTTATTCAGAAAACAAATATTTATATAACTTGATGGTATCTATCTATTAGTTTGAACAATATAAAAAATAAATATATAACTCGGTGGTGACTATCTATAAAGCACTATCATATATATA
>JZKD02S1674100.1:193334-212848 GCA_000966675.3 Picea glauca | reverse complement strand
ATTAAAATTATATATATATATATATATATATATATATATATATATATATAATTTTAATTACAATAAAATCCACAAACGTTATTTTCATTTTAACTTTACATAATATAAGTGATGTTAATAAAAACAAATTAATTTTATAGAATATAAGTGATGTTAATAAAAAAAATTAATTTTATAGAATATAAGTGATGTTAATAAATTTCCGTATTATAATTGTAATGTATCAACTTCTTCGTTGGACCGCATTACTACTAAATTAACTAATATATTGAATTAAATGTAGAAAATACTTTCATTTTAACTTTTCATAATACAAGTGATGTTAATAGAATTTTGTATTATAATTATAATGTACCCAACTTCTTCGTTGGACCGCATTACTATTAAATTGACTAACATATTGATTCAAATGTGAAAAATACTTGTAGTATGACATACATATTTGTATTATTGTATGTTTATATTTTTTTTATAAGAAAATTTTCATTATAATATGTTTTTTTACAATTGGTTTTACAATATAGTTTCTTGAGTTATTGTGTTATTTATGGCAATATACATAGTTAACATTGAGTTCCAAACTAAAAACTTACAATATAGGCATCTTCCTCTGCATTTCATAAGAGGACAAAATTCAAAAAAGAAATAATATCTCTCATACTTTGCTGCAAACTATAGCTACTAAGATCAACAACTATTACTAGACTGCAAAAGATTTACTCCCTCTGATACGCTTAAAACATCTTTAAGTATAGAGTGGGCCCCTCATGTCCACAGACAGTTTAGTTAGAGCCAATTTTGATAATATGTCTACCTCTTGATTCTCTTCTCTATAAATATGAGCAAATGATATATTCTTGAAGTATTTGAGAATGTCTTTAATCCTTTCCTTCCAGCTTTCTAGGGATACAACTTGAAGAACTCCTTTCTGATTAAGCCACTCAATAACTATCTTAGAATCCCCTAGCAAATGTAAATCTGGAATTGACAATCTTGCAGCCAAGATTAGAGAGGACCAAGCACCCATGAGTTCTACCCTAGTGTGTGTTCCTCAACCATAGTTTAGAGTCCACTTATATGAAGTGTTACTATTGATATTTATCAAACCTCCTGCCCCACTTTGTTCTCCATGTTGTTGTGTTGCCCCGTCGAACCATCCAATGACTCTGTCTTCTAGAATATGCACAGTTGCAGTTCTAGGAAGAGTTTCTTTTTCCTTAATTCTATAGTTGTTCGTTGCACCAATAGCTTGGAATGCTATCTTATGTATAGAAGGAGACCCTGCCTCAAAGATTGTCAAGTTTCTATCAAGCCAAATAAACCAACATATAAAGGCTGGCAGAGTAGGATAATCAATATTCGGTTTTGCCCAGTTTTCAAAGAACTCATTCACTGTAAGACCATTCCATCAATTCGTGAGTTTTAGCATAGTTTTAACCCTATTTCAAACTGAAATAGTGAAAGCGCAATTCATAAAGATATGCTTACAAGATTCCCTCTTACCTTGGCAGAGGCAGCAAATCCCTAGCCCCACCCAGCCTCTTTTTTGTAAATTTTTCCAAGTTAGAACTTTATTTTCAGCTACCAACCATGCAAATAACTTGATTTTTAATGGACAACCCCATTTACACAGTTTTTTCCTCCACCCACCTATTTTAAATTTCCAAAGTTTTGCAGCAACTGCATTGTAAACATTTTTGATAGTTAGTTGTCCTGAATTATCACCTCTCGTCCATAATAAAACATCTGGGCGATCATGAAGGTGGATCCCTGATCCTATCCAATTCTTTTTGTACTTTTCCTAGTCAGATGCTAAGTCTCCCCTGAGCCCCAAAGATGCACTATCTAACCAATTTGAGCATATTATTCTCTATGTAAAATCACATCCCGCTTGATATAGCAGGTGAACATTTTTTTGGTTAAGTGTATCAACTAAGTCCTTTGATAACAAAGAGTCCTTCCCCATTCCCAAGATGACATCTTTCCTAATAATGATAGAATGTCCTGAGCCTGAGTTCCATGCCAGCCATTGTAAAACCAATGGTAAGGAATTTGTGATCCATAGGCTGAGACCATTGAGGTCGATATTAACCATATATGAACCGATCCATGAGGCAAATATTTGTCTTTTATCACCCGATGCCATATTCCTTTCTTCATCAATTCTCTCCATAGAGTATTAGTCGCCAATGCCCTATAGAAAATAAAGATGTTTCTAAACCCCCATCCTCCATAAAGTTTAGGACTCGAGATAGTCTCCCAGTTACACAAATGATAGCTTCGTTTTCTCTTATTGCCTGAACACATGAAGGAAAATACCATCTGACAGATCTTTTTTAGAACAGAAAGAGGAATATGAGCTAAGGCCATCTAGTATACGTTCAAGCTATTCAATACTTCTTTTACCAAAACATATTGGCCTCCCAAATTTAGCAGCCTGTTACACCAATGATTAATCCTAAAATCAATTTTTTCAATGAGCCATCGTCAGTCCTTCTCTTTGTATCTATTTGGTTTTAGGAAGTACCCCAAATATTTAAATCCTTTGGAAAGATATTTGAAATCAAAATTAAATAAAACTTTTAACTCATCGAGAATTTCATATTGGACTCCAGTGTGAAGGAAGGTAGACTTCTGAACATTAATTCTCAGCCCTGATGCCTGACATAAAACACTAATTATATTACTGATCTCGATCCATTCGGATACCGTAGCTTTTGACATAATAATCACATCGTCCACAAAGAGAAAGTGTAAAACCTTTATGATTTGTGATACCTTTATCCATGTCAACACACCATCATCTTGACCTTTTTTTAGTAGAAGACTAAGGCCTTCCATCACAAGGATGAAGAGGAAGGGTGACAATGGGAAACCCTGATGAAGTCCTCTTCTACTCTGAATAAATTTTGTTGCCTCCACATTGATCAGAATTGCATAAACAATGGAGGTTACGCATCCCATTATCCAATTTGTAGTTGGCAAAACAAAACCACATTATAGAAGGAATAACCTCAAAAAGTCCCAGTTTATGAAGTCGTATGCCTTCTTGAGATCTAGCTTTAGAATAATTGCTTGATTTTTTTGTTATTTTATGTTGTAAAGACACTCCTATGCCATGCCAATAGCATCTAAGATCTGCCTTCCCTTGAGAAAGCCCAGTTGTTCCTCAGATAAATCATGGGAGAGAATAGGCTGGATTCTCTTAGCTATAATTTTTGCAATGATCTTGTAGCATAAATTGCACAAAACGATTGGGTGAAAATCGTTAAAAGTACTGGGATGATTAAATTTAGGAATCAGTGCTAAGAAATTTGATTTGATCTATTTTATTACCTCGCCTTTGATTCTAGACTCCTCCACAACATCGAGCAAATCCTACTCGACCAGATAGAAGAAATGTAGAAAAAATCTACAATCTAGCCATCAGACCTAGGAATTGTATCCTTTGAAAAACCTTTTAAAACCTCTAGAATTTCCTCCCTAGCACAACGATTTTCTAGATTTAAAAATTCCTCCTCCGTCACCATTCTAGAAAATAGCCCTATTGTAGCAACTTGATCACCAATATTATTTGTTCCATTATCCTGATAGAAAGATTTAAAAAAATTGATCGCTTCATCCTTTATGGCCTCTTTATTCATATGGAGCTGACCCGCTTCATCCTTAATCTCCCATATGTGTTTTTTATTTCTTCTGAAACTGGCAAATCGATGGAAGAATTTTTTGTTTTTGTCTCCACTTGTAATCCAGATAGCCCTACTCTTATGCCTCCATCTCTCTTCCTCCTCCAATAATTTTTTTTTCCGCTCAGCCTCTAGTTTCATCACCTGTTTCTCAAAATCCACATTCTGTAAACCATGTGTCTTCTGTAGAAATAAATTATTTAATCCTTTCTCAATCTTATCCATCTCTAAAAATTCCCAGGAACATTTTTACATTGACCAGGCCTTCACCCGAGCTTTCAGATTTGTCAGTCTCTCTACTAGTATTCTTTGTGCTCCCTCTGTTTGTTGCAAAGTTACATTGCTCCAAAACTCACGAACCAGTGGATCAAAAGATACATCTTGTAACGAGGCAAGATTTAGCTTGAAATGATGTGTTTCCAATGAAAGACCTTCACCCAACTGAAGGAAAACTGGAGCATGATCAGATATGAAAGGAAAATCAACCCAAGCTCTATATCTACAAGAGGATGTGATAAGATCCTCTGCCACGTAGATTATGTCTAATATTTTTTCAATGACTTCAACTCTATACCTACGATTTCTCCATGTCGGGACCACCTTGGCAGGGGACATATCCACCAGATTGTTTTATGAAAAAATTTCCTTAAAAAAGACCGCCAGTGGATATACCAGTGTTGACACTCCCCAAACCTCCTCTGAATTTTTCTTGAAGTTCATATCCCTTGCCATTATCAAATCATCATGTTCTAATAATCCCCTTCCATTATATTTTTCCCAGAAATTCTTGCGATCTTGACAAGGCCCATATACATTCAGGAGGGACACCTTCCTTTTATTTGCTAAGCTAGTACCTGACAAAAAAATTCCGCCATAGCTTAGGATCAGCACTAAGTCAAATAAATTAGGATCCCAAGACACTAGAATCCCACCATACTTCCAACAGAGCTCACTACACAAATCGTCCACTTAGGTCTGAGCATGTACATAAATTTTCTTGCCTTTTCTACAGCCACGAGAGTTTCTTGTAGAAAAAATAAATTGGGATGAGTTTTAGAAAAAGGTATTCTCATGGAGGTCATTTTTAGGGAGCCTCCCACCCCTCAGATATTGAGAGAGAGAAGTATCATGATTTTTCCCTTGTAAGGGATTTCATGCCTCTAAGAGCCCCCTGTTTTAAGTTTGTAGTAGTTTGTCTTGCAGATAAAGAATCAAAGGTTCCCACCTTTTTACAGGCACTCCTAGTTTTGATAGGAGATAATTCAAAACCTAAAACCCGCGACCATGTTGGTTCCTTCCCTGTAGTAGTCGCATCACTCGAGGGATCACTGTGTTGTCCCATAGTGCTAGTTCTAAACACTACCTCCTTCCCCGGGTAGGTCAGGAGAGGGATGGGACTTGTGTTATCACTAAAGGAGGGGAACTAAAGCTGAAATAATCCTATCCAAAGAGTGATGACTAGTGTCAAGTTCACCATAACCCAGAATTATTTATGAATCTTCCTCAACTAAGGAAATGGGGAGGACAGGTAAACTCATCTCTTGAATAAGTTATGGCCCAGGAGTGTGTTAGTATCCTATAATGATAGGAAACCTGATCATCCAGATATGAGTGGCGGGTATCATAATAAAGTTCATGGTTTTCTGGTCTTGCTGTCTATTTGACATAAAACTTTCCAAGTTATTTTCATTAGGTAATAAGATGGATCACTAGATGGATGCTTTTTGAGTTAGATGTATTTAAGAAGAGCTTTGGATTTTCCTTTTCAAATAAGTGATGAATCTGTACTTTTATTAGAAAAACTCTAAAATTCCACTTTCGGCAGCTAAGGGCGTTTTTCTCAAAGTATTCTAAGCTGCCGAAAATTGCCTCTTTCAGTAGTTAAAATGGTATGTGTGAGGCGTTTTAAGTTGTCAAAAAGCACAGAGTCGGTTAACGGTTAGACTGTCCCATCGGATTCTTTAACCACCGTTGGTACACAACATCATCATCTCAAGTGCTGCCGAAATCAACTAGAATCAAATCATAATACAATCTGGGCAAGTGATTTTTTATCTGTTATGATTATTTAATGATATCTGTTTAACCCTAATCTAGTGTATCCGATCACCATAAGCTCACATCATTTTTTTTTTACCTGATCCAACACGTGGTTTTTTCCATCTTGATCAAATGATACAATCATCACTATGATTGGATTTTCATTCTTTATCAAGGGTTTTCATTCAAGCCTTTTTCCTCTCATACCACGCCTTTTCCTTTGCCCGAACTTCAATTCATCCCCTATCAGCGCCACTGTATCTTCCCACATTCGATTTTGTTGTAGTGCAGGTATTGGCAACCGTTATTGCAGATGAAGAAGGGAGGAAATTTGCTCAGGAAGGAGCTCGGTAACACAACTTATCTAGAATCTCACCCTGAGATTTTCCAGATGTTCAGATACGTTGGTTGTTACAGATTCTATGAAAAACTCCAAGGATTTCATCAAGGTGTGGTTGAAGCATTTGCATTGACCTTTGACAGAGCCAAAGCCAAAGTGGGAACTATTGAGGTACAGGTTGATGAAGCAATTGTTGCAGTAGTGACAGAAATGCGAAGGACTGGTGAAAGATGGTTCCAAGTCAACCACTATCAAAGACATTGAGTTCAGCTCTTATCTCAAACCCAAAAACAAGTGTATCACTTTGAAAAAGGATATCCCTAGATCCTACTTGGAAGAGAAGTGGAAACATCTGTTCAAAGCCATCCAGGTATACATAACGTGTGAAGGAAGATATAGCAGAGTAATGTTATACCACTTCAAGCTCATGAATAATTTCACAGGGATATGTCCTATGAATCTTCCCTTCTACCTTCACAAAAGTTTGACAAAGATGGCACACCAGGTCCAGGCCATACCTAGCAAGGTGCAGGGTAGAATTTCCCATCACAGTCTTATCAAACTCATAGTGTTTCAAGAATTGCAGAAGAGGGATAGGAGTTGGGAGTATCTTCTTTTCTGAGGTGAATTTGAACTAGAACCTCAACCCAAGGACCAGAAAAAGACTTCACTCACTAAGTTTTCAACACCACAGAGTAGTAAAAGGAAAAGGAGAGCCATTTCCCCAATAATTACAGAAGGCCTAGCTTCTTCTTCCAAGTCCAAGAAAGCCAAGAAGATGCTTTTTTTTAGCCAAGATATAGATTCAGATGAGGATTTAGAGCCAAGGGAAAGAGAGGCTTCTGAACAGGTTGTCTTCAAAGAAGCACCTTTTTCATCAGAGTTCCCAGACTTGGAGATTCCTGAAACATCAACCAGCAGGCACAGCAAGGTCAGCAAACCATCGAAGATTGAAAAACTCTAAGAAGAAATATTAGAGATGAAGATGCTTGAGAGGGTCATCAAATCCCAAAACCAGACTATAAGCAATACCTTAGATGAGATAAGAGATTGTTTTGAAAGATTAGCTAAAATGCATGTAAAAGAACATAAAAGGAACAAGAAATTCCTCAAGGAAAATCTCAAATTGCTTAAAATGATTAAAGGTTTGAGGATCAAACTAAGGCTAAAAAATCCTAAGCCAAGAGAAAATCCTGATTTAAGAGCTCTAGATGAAGTTGTTGAGAACCTAAATGAAGACCCTAAGGAGTAGGCAGGTCGAAGAAAATCTCTTTTTGCAGTTTTGAATAGGGGTGGAAAACTCAATTTTTTTCGGCAGCTTATTTTTTATCCTAAAGGCGTTGTTAGCTGCCAAAAGCTACACTTCCGATAGCTAACCCTTTCCTGTTTTACACCTGTAAGCTACCAAAAGTGTAAGGGATGAAAAAATGTTCGTATTTTGCATAGAACAAAGTTTTTGATGTCCAGATTTTGTGAAAGGGGTTCCAAATGAAAGATAAAGATCAAAGGGATACAGATCATCACCTTTTTCAAGTTTTTGAGGCAGGTATTAAGGAGAAAAGGTTAAGTGGATTTTGAAATTCGTGGTAAAGATTGTCCATTTGTCAAAACAGGATTTCAAAGTGCCTTGTCATCTTTTGACATTTATTGAATATATCATGAAGACCAATAAAAGGAATGTTATTTCTCCACCTGTCAATGTGTTGTCTACCTTTCGAATGGAAAAGGACTCTACTGAAACAACACTCTGGAAATCAGGAGAAATTTTTGCATGTGTATTTTCTGTTATAATCGACCCTTATGTTTAGGAGACCATATGTTACATGTGTTGATCATTGTAACTTTTTTCTATTTTTAGAAAGCAGGGGTAGGATTCGAGTTTTTGAGGACTGATAGCATCTTTACCTTTATATACAGATGTAAAATACATAAGGGGGGTTTGACCTGGAGGTACAAAGATGGGTAGATGATATAGAAACATGGTTTTCTATTTTGTCAAGATGATCAACAGTTTGTAAAGGACTTTATGAACAAATACAAAGATATTTTTTCTAGATTCTTGTGTTGTGTTTAAGTGGTGAAGTTTTTCCCTCATGTAACTCATGATTTTCCTATTTCACATACTTTTCTTTATGTATTGTCTATGAGAAGGTAATGTATAGGATTTGTTCTTGACACCCTGTGTTGGCTCAATGCAATATTTATGTTTTCTTCCAAGTTTGAAGTGTAGAATTCAACTGTACTCTACTCTACATTTGAAATGAATTCCAATCATTTCTTCCTTTCCCATTCTATAAGCTCAAAGAATCCACTTGCATGATTAGCTTGATTGGTTACATCTTGTTTTAGTTATTCATTCATCTATCATCTTTATCATTGAATCCATGTTACCCAATGGTCCTTTATGCCTTAACCAAACCAACTTTTAATCCATAAACAAACCCATGTTCTGCATAGCTAGCCTAATATTATCTTCAAACAAAGCTATATCAGACAGAGAGATCCCTCTCTGAGTCTTGGAGGGCTAGATCCTTGAATCGAAGTGGTTTCGATGTTGCCTCTGTGACTGCCTCCACAGCCTTGGGAAAATTACAGAGTGCTAACAGAGTGGTCATAAGTTGTAAGTCAGCTAAGACAAGGGAAAATTGGACAGATTCCAAATCTTTTTCTTTACCTACCTCTGGCTGGTGTATCGAATACGTATGGAAAACACTATATAAATGATCTCTTTCCCAAGAAGAAAGTGAATTGTATAGCGAAGGAAAGAATATTTTTATCTTACCAATAAAAGTAGTAATCGTTGGTTCTTGACTCTCCTCTTTCCTTGTACCAGAATAACCTCCCAGATCTTGAGAATCTAGCAATGGAGAGTAGTTTTCAATAGGAATATCCTTCGAGAATTCATCCTCCATTAAATCCAAATAATTTTGTGTACAATCCTTTCGGAGGTGTTTGGTTCGTCTACAGAGTGAACAACGAAATGGGATGCCCAGGTAGTCCAACCAGTGAACAAACAAATGACCCCTCTACTCTATATCCAGAGTTTCCAATAACCTTGCATGAATGTCTACCTCGACAAGAACCTTATCCATTCTCTTATCTGCAGAAAGTAAATCTTGTTCATCTACCTTAATAAAATGGCCTAAAGAATTACCTATCATCTCTAGTGCCTTGGCATTCCACAGCTGAAGTGGTAGTCCCGGGAGAAGGACCCATAGGTGGTGGAAGCTAAAGTACTTCATCGATGGGTCGAAACTGATGCGCCACCACTTCAACATCATACTTCCACCCCCATAGCCCCAATTCTTTTCTAAGATACTCGTCGATTCCTCCGAGCTCTTTAAAATAAAACCTAACCAACCTCTTGGTAAAGACATTACTTCTGGTGAATAACCCAGAACAAGCTCCCGATACCATTTCATCCATTCTGAAAGATTTTGGTTGCACCGAGACTGATAAGAAAACCTACCCACCAAAGCACAGAGTGAAAGGTTGCACACTTCTTCTAAGCCGACATCCATTCCCATAACTAAACGATGTTTTTTTCTCTTAGGCTTCCACACCCGCGAAGGTCACTTATGAACTCCTTACTTCTATAAGGAATGATCTCCATGTCTCCCTCTAATTCTAGTCTCATATGAAAGTATAAATTCTTCACTTTGTGGACATTCAACATGTGCACCCTTAGCCTATACTCCCCATGTTGATATTATGGTAGTTGCGAGAGGTATTTACCTCCACGTGTAACCCTGATGAGAATAGAATATTTTGGGAAGCAAGAAGAATCCCTAAAGTGTTAAACCTAACCCTAGAAGACAAGTCGTCTCAAGGAAATAATAAATATTAAGTATTTAGCATCCAGAATGAGAAGTCGGTCGAGACAGCTCAGGAAAATAGTATAAATACAAGTAGCCAGAACTCATTTTGTACCAGACATCTTGAAATTTCAGCTAGGAAGAGGTGTGCACTGCAGAAACTGGGCAAGTGCGCAAGTCTGGGGAGAAGCAGCAACTGGAAGCTACTACAATCTGTATTCCTAGTGTTATAGGATAAATCGGTAAATGCGGACATAAACTAATCTCCCTATATCCACCTGGATCTAGAACAAAACAAGACAGGACATGACGCTTTCTCTAAGTTACAATCATTGATCTAAGTGTTAAAGAAGGAATTGATGACTTACCTTTGAGATCTCTTCCTTGTATCTTTGTTGTTCCCACATCGCTCCAGTGCTCTTGTGAAACCAAATCTACACTGATACAAACCAACCGAAATGAAACCAACTATGATAGATTCAATGAAAACTTAAACATATGATCAAGGAGTCATGTAATAAAATAAGAATAATTTTATGGGAAAGAAACATGCCACTGTATTATATTGAATAAAAATGGAAGATACAACCGAAATTCCTTGATGTTGCAAGTTCCCTTTTAGTGGTCGTTTGTTCCAACACACACATATAATTGTTTCGATATTTGCATGAAGATGATATTCAAAATCTTGATGGGAAAATGTAGACCTCAAGTATCAACATAAATAATATTCTTCTCACAATCTCCAACCTATTCTTCTAGCAATCCTTTGCTCAACTTTGCTTAACTGTACTTAACCTTTTCCATGAGAAGCCCATTATTATATAGGAGAAGCTGAAGTGGTTAAAGGGATGAGTATGATCCCACCAGATCAGAGAAGTCAGTAGGATCATAACCATATGGACACCACCTCACATACCAGAAGATTCCCCTTATAGAAACTTCTTGAACCTCTTTCCTCTTTTGGATTTCAAATGTTGTCGCACCTTGCATACATAGCAGTCTGCGAAAATACCATAGGCCAGCTATAGAGAAGCCTATGGAAATCATGGGTTTCTGCACTGTACACTATGGGTAGACTGCGACATCCTTCTAAAAAGTAGTCTTGCGGGGGAGGAAAGTAGTCACTTTTCTTAGGCAAAAGATGTTTTTGAGGGCTTGATTACATGCTTGTAAATTCATCATCAGAGTGACCAGAATAATGTGTAATAGAATGCCCCCCAAAGTATGAGGTCGGAACTTGTGATGACTGAAATACTTTGTAAAATACGTGTGTGTGTTGGGAACAAAGAACACACCAATCAGAAACCTACAAACAAACAAGCATCTGCAAAATATGATACCATATCTAAAGTAGGCATTTCCATGTTCAGACTACAAATGATTGAACTCATAAGTGTAAGTCATGGCCACTAATAATACACTGTGGATCCATGTCATCAAAATGTTGCATAACCACTAGGAATACACTATGGATCTATGTATGAGAAAAATTTGGATGCAACCATAGCCATGATACATACAAAGTGGATCTATGTGTCAATACAAATAATCAATATTCCATCGCAACCTGGACCATGAATGATGAGATCCAGGGTCTTCAAACCCATCATCTGTAAGTACGAATATAGCCATGTGATTATAGGTGTTGGGGTGGAACATGGTCAGAAACCGCTTGATTATCGATCATCAATGAAAAACCATTAACAAGCATGAGGGAAATCACCATTGATGTCAATGACTCCCAAGGTACTATAGTACAATACAACGAATGTGAATAAATAATATGAAGTCGAACATTCGATGGAATATTTTGATCAGGGACCAATAATGTGAATCCACTGTCAAGAGCGAAGAAACTTGTCATTAAGGCATGCAGGCTACTAAATGATTTCTAAGTCTCATCCCTGGATAATGAGTTAACGTCGACAGGAAGAGACTCGTCATAGGAGGGCCTTGATGTATCCCCCATCAATGACACAAAATAAGTAATAGATTTAGGATAGAGTAAAACATGAATATGATTTGAAACTGACACAGGGAAGGCTGACATGGTAGGAATTGACAACTGCAGATGGTCGACCCAAGAGAGGGCTTATTCGGACTACTCTTGAACATATGGATGACACGACGACAGTCTTGGCAGCATTGACTCAAAGATGACCCAAGATGTAAACTTGTAGAAAGTCAGATGAGAGACAAATGGATTTTCCAACTTGGATTCAAATGATGAAAAGGGGGTGTCTTGTTCAAGAGCGACTAGTACTGCCACTAACACGGATACAGAGACACATTTCTTTCCCAAATTCCCCCCCACCATTTTTGGCAAGTACCTCTTTATTTTTACACAAGCTTGAGGAGGATAACATATGCTTGTAATGTAAGCTCATCCTTCGGACGAGTCCCTTAGAGTATTTCTAATGAACCCTAAGAAGGAGTGGTTCGGTCCCATGTGGGTCTTTCGATGTTTGTTTAACGAGTCCAAATATAGAAAACTCGGGGGTTTTTCATGTTTATAGAGTCTGAAAAACAATTAAAGAGAACTCTCTCAGTTCCCTTTTTGTAAAATAGTTCGAAAGGACCGAAAAAGTGATAAACTATCACCCATCGAACATTTTATTCAAATACTTTTACGAGCGTGAACAGAACAAGGTCGCTCGACAATATTTTCGTTTTTATGGAGTGTGAAAAGAGCTTAAATGATACTCCATGTGTGTCACTTTTTGTGTTACCATGACAAGTACGGAAAGACGACAAAAGTATACTCGGTTTCATTCTCATAAATTTTTGAGCATGAGAACGAATGAAGAGTGAACTCGAGGTTTTACTAAAAAACCCTAAAAAGTATTGATATGCGTAACGAAGAGAAAACAAATTATGGAACAAACATCCATACTAAGTTAATTAGGAACCTAGTCTTCTTCCTGCAAGAAATAAGACACTCATGAGACTATTAGACTTGAGGGTTTATATCCAAATACATTTATATAATATAAAATATTATGAAAAAAGGTAAAAAGTGAAATAAATAGGAGTAAGCGTTCATTTTACCATTTCATTTTCATTTGGTCAAGAACTTGTCTAAAACCCCCTTTTTCACCCCTTACTTCGGCTATCGATTATGAGGAGCACAGGCAACCATTTGGTGAACGGTCTCCATCAAGATGGTAAGCTCTTCATCCTCTTCCTTTTGAGTGGATTGAAATTCGTTTTTAGTGGTTAAAAGATGTTTTTTGGGTGAGTTTTTGGGCCGGTAGGTGTGTGTTGGGGCCGCCACAAGTGACTAGTATCGAGCCCTATAGAAATCAAGGATTTTCGCACGTGCCCAATGGCTCACCTGCAGAAATCCTACACTATAACTGGAGCCCGGTTGCGGTGGCCAAAAACCCAAAAAGAAATGCATGCGTTGGACCAAAAAGAATTCAAAAAAATGATGATTAAAGTTTAACTGTCTTCTCTCATCCCCATGCAGGTATTTGATTTCCAAAATGTTGGAGTGAAGAGAACAAGAGCATCAGGATGATGACTTCATGGATTTGAATGATCCGGTCATCGTCAATTCTCTTCGACAATGTGTCTTGTTAAAGTTCTTCAAGATCCAGGGCATGAGAGCCCAACTGAGACTATTAGAGTACTTGGTCCACATGTGGGACATAAACCAACAAGTGTTTCATGTGGTTGTTCATGTTCTCTCCTTGGACATCAAAGATATTTACTTTTTGACAGGGCTATCCCATCGTGGGGCACATGTGACCCTAACAAGGGGTCAAGGCGGTGGTTTGTCGATGAGCGAGTACATCCATCGACATTGTGAACCTGAAGCGGAGAGGCGCAAAGGTAAAGTGGCCATCAGAGGAGCTCAAGATATGACTCTCAGAACCATTCTCTTTACTATCGCATGGATGGCGGGAAGTGCTTCGCTTCACATGGCCCTCCAAAGTTATTTTCAATACGCCATTGAATGTACAAAACCTTGGGTGTTCAATTGGTGTGATGGTGTGCTCTGCAGTATGAAGACACAACTCACTAAAAGCAAGAATGGAGACCTAAAGAAGTTTGGGTATGGGTCCATTTTGGTGTCTTTCTTCTTAGAAAGAGTCCCTCATTTCGTACTGCAGGTAGAGTGGGGAATACCAGACCCACGATACCCAAGACTGAAATGGTGGTGCGACCATATGGCGTGACATGTAGAGGGCCCCATTGTCAAGTACAATGATGCATTTTTTGACTAGTTAAGGCCCCAAATTTTGATGATTGACGATTATGTGTATGTCGTCCTAGATTTTAGGGGCGATCCCAACTTGGTTCTCCCCAAGGGATTTTAGTGGGGAAATCTAGGTAAGAAAGACATTTTGTTCTTTATAGTGTTTTTGTAGATTTTTTAGGATATAAGATGTTTTTTTGTGTTTTCAATCTAAAGACTAATCAAAAAAATTTGACCATGCAGATGTAGGACCACACTGGCCTCTGGTCACATCTCCGATCCAGAGATGAGGAGAGGAAGGTGTAGTAGCAGGGTGGGATGCCAACGACTATGAGGAAATGGAGTAGAACCTAGAGGGTTTGACAGCAGGCAATCCTGACATCTCGATCGAGGAGATCCTGAGGTGTTATCAATGCCATACTGTGGGCATGTCTGGCTCACTTAGTCAGTTACTTTGTAGGGTGGCACGGGCAGTAGCATGCTACTATGAGCAACAACCATGATGTTATTTTGTAGAATCCATGGGCTTCATATTTTAATATTTTGGTCCTTGGATGGAAAACATTTCTGTAAAACATTTTATCGTTATATATATACATGAGGCTTCTACCAGCTTACTCTACTTCTATATACAATGTGTAATGTGTGATTGGATTTATAAATGTCTCAAATGTCTGTCTAACACATAATTAGATAGAGCATTAGTTAATGTATTTAGACATCTAGGAATGTGTTGATATTCAATATAATCAAAATAACGTTCCAAGAGGCGAATTCGTAGATATACACGTAACAAAGTAGGACTTCAGAGAGTATAGACATTATTTAACTGGAGCACTACTAACTGCGAATCAAGTCATAAAACGAAGTGATGAATCCCAAGTGAAATAAAATCGGTCAATAATTCGATGACTATGCTATATTCCACGATATTATTGGTTGCACGACCGAGGCAAACACCTTGTAGACTGATAAGTTCATTGGTAGGTTCATAGATTGCCCAAGTAGCAGAAACTAGGTTCTGAGTACTACGGCTAGCACCATTGGCAAAGCCAATATAGGGTAGTGAGGACACTGACATCTAGAAACCAAGCACAACGTAAGGTAAGCAGTTGGGGGTGGAAACCAAATAACAAAAAGAACACAAAAGTAACACACAAGAGTATGGTATAGTAAAAGTACAAGCACTCATGCAGAGATAGTCTAAGCATAGTACTTCTTCAAGTAAAGCGAATTTCTGGGTTCATTCAAAGGAATGCAGTCATAATATACTAACTCGTAAGCTCCCTTCTCTAACACTTGTTTGACGATATATGGACCATGCCACATAGCTTCAAATTTTTCGGCTCCTAGTAGATCACAATCTCGTTCATAGAGGAGAACTAGATCTCCCTCAGAGAAAACACGTGGCTTGACATGCTTGTCATATTGGGATTTTACATGTTTCTTCTGGGTTTCAATAACTAGGGTGGCATAATGACAGATCTCATATAATTGCATAAGATATAATATAGGTTATTCTTCAGCAGAGGTGTTTGGGAGAAGTTCGACTACTAGCTTCAAAGATGGTATTTCACATTCAATCAGGAGAACGACTTCAATGCCGTAGACTAGTTGAAAGGGGGTAAATCTCATAGTAGACTTCACAGATGTCTGATAGGACCATAATGCTGAAAAAAACATCATGTTCCAGCTGGTCTTATGGATTCCTATTATCCGACGAATCATAGTGATAAGGATTTTATTTATTGCTTCAACTTGGTTGTTGGCATGTGGATAGTAGGGGGTTGATTTTTCATGCTGAAGACCCAACTTGTAGGTAATTTTAGACATCATAAAGTTTCAAAAATGGCTACCATGATTAGTAAGGATAGCTTGTAGGATCGCGAATTGAGTAATAATATGATTAAATATGAAAAGGGTTGCATTTTTCCCAGTATTGTTGAAAGTAGGCATCACCTCGGCCCATTTAGTGAAATAATCCACGGCTACGATAATGTATCCATGCCCCCCGAACGAGTGAGGGTTACATGTCATGAAATCGATACCCCATTTTGTAAAAGATCCAAAGGAAACTACAAGGTTTAAGGGAGCGGGATGTGATCTTATTTTATTATTGTACGTTTGGCAAGCATGGCATTTTTGGACGGAGGTAATACAATCTTTAAATAAAGAAGGAAAAAAATACCCTGCTCGTAAGATATTTTGGGCAATAGCATACCCAGACATGTGAGCACCACATTCTCCAGAGTGGCAGTCATTCAATGCTTTCTTAGCCTCGTCATAGGTGAGACATCATCGAAAAACAGAGTAAACCCTGCAGTGATAAAGATTGTCACTAAGGATGATATATTGACAATCTTGATATTGTATATAGAAACGGTCAGCGCTAGATAGATTGGGGTGGAAAGTTTGAGTCTGGAGATATATAATGATATCTCCATACCAAAGGTCATCAGAACTGATCAGAGAAAGAGATTCATCGGGTAACGAATCTTCTGCTATGTTTTATGTCTCAGTGCAGGGAAGGTCACACATCAGTTCTGAAAACACCAAAGATTTCTTAGACTTAGCGCGTTCAAATTCTAAGTCAAACTCTTGGAGAATCACTATCCATTTAGAGTAATTTCCCCTTAGCAATTGGCGTGTAAGAATGTTCTACATGGGGTTGCAATCGAAAATTACAGTGGTCTTGCATAATAGGATGTAATGACGGAAATGTTGGACAACTTGAACAACTACCAGGGCCAGTTTTTCAACATGTAAATATTTGGTTTCGGTGGTCGTGAGACTCCGACTCAAATAATAGATGACATGTTCATCATGTGAATCATCTTATTGGACTAGAACCATGGAGATGGTAGAGTCCAAAGCAACGAGATAATGGAAGTAATCTTGACTATAATCGAGTGGGAAAAGTAATGGGGTATGGGTTAAAGTCAGTTTCAAAGCTTCGAAATATTTGTTCACAATGGAATCCCATATGAACTCATAACCTTTTTTTAGTAGTCGAGTAAATACGAGCATTAATTGAGCATAGTTTGGGATGAAACAACATAAAAAGTTTGCCTTCCCTTGCAAACTTTGACGTTGGCGAAGTGAAGAAGGAGGAGGGAGATTGAGGATCACCTGGACCTTCAAAGGATCAACCCTAATCCCCTGGCGTGAAACGATAAAACCTAGAAGTCGGTGTGACTCCACAAAGAAAACACATTTGTGTGGGTTTAAGTGTATATGATAGAACCGACGACAAAGAAAAATGGCTCAGAGGTGTGTTGGATGTTTACTACGATGCATGGAATGCATCGGTAGGTCATCTAGATATGGTTGTAAAATGTGCTTAATATCATGAAAATCATAAGACATGGCACATTAAAAAGTCGCACCGATGTTCTTTAAACCGAAGGGTAGTTTTCGGTAGGCAAAGGTGCCCCAAGGACAAATAAAATTGGTTTTGTATTGATCTGTGGGCAAGATGTTGATTTTATTATAGCCGGAGAAGCCATCCATTAAAGAGAAGATTTCACTCCCGACGCAATCGTCCACGATTTGGTCAATGAAGGGGGTGGGAAATTTGTCCTTAGGACAAGCTTGGTTGATATCCCTATAATCGACGTAGCCACAGATCGTACCATGTTTCTTGTTAACCGGAACGAGATTGGATACCCAATCGGTTAAAGCCAAAGGATAAATAAAGCCATCTTTAAGAAGTTTTTCGAATTCAAGCTTAATAGAAGCTTCTTTACAGGGGTGGACCGGAGGAAGTCTTTGCCGGACGGGTCTAGCACCCGGGTACATCTTAATTTCATGTACAACAATATCAGGGTCAATACCCGACATTTATTCATAGCTTCAAGCGAAGATGTCACAAAACTCTTGGAAAAGTGATTTATATGCGACAACCTCGTTAGTGGAGCACAAAGCTCCGATGTGAACATTTTCAACAACTCCAGGTTTAATGGATATGTCGAGGGGGATGGTGGGTGAAATATTACTTAATTTCCCTTCATATAACACGTCGTGTGATGACTCAGGAACAGAGGAAATGGCAGCAATGGTTGACGGAGTTGAGATCCATTGGTAACTCTCGATGGTGTGTTGTTCGAGGAAGAGAATGGAACAATGATGTCCATTATCCCAAGGGTGTCTTCCATCGACATAACTGACATAATCATCTCATCTGTGGGAAAAATAACATGGAACAGGACATGAGACGAATCATCGTGAGAGAGGGTAGAAGGGGTTGCCAATTAAATGGCTTTATAGGCAGATTCAACCGAAGTTAAAGGCATTTGGTTGTCGTAGCGAGGATAATCACCAGGTTCAGGTATTACCCACGGGTCAGATGATGTGTGAGTTTTGCGAATGGAGGTGTAAATCATATTTGTCAAGGCAACCAAAGGAGGTGGAGCATCGGGAGGTGGGATTGGGAATGTACCCATTGTTGGTTATGTGTTATATTCTTTGCATCTGTGTGTGTGGGCGCGTCACATATGACAACTGCGTCTGACGATCCCTCGTAATAGTGTCATGTTTGTGTTGTGTTCTTCGGGCGCTTTCCTAGGGGGGTCCCAGGGGGGGGAAGGTATGCCCCCCCTGGTTACGCGCAACATTCAACATCGAGTGTAGCCCGGAGCCGATGGGGTTCGAGGCAGTGCCCCAAAATTTTGTTTTGGGTAGTTTTTGCTATTTTTAGCGGTTTACTAAAAATAATCTCGATTTTAGGGATTAGGGTTTTGGTATCTATGGAATACCTAAAAAAATTGTATATATTGTATAGTGAATGGTGAAATTAGATATAATGAATATAAGAAAGGTTTTCTCGATTGAGGGTTTCCGGTATAAAATCTCTGTGTACTCTGTGTATGAGCCATTGATTAAATTATGTTTTTCTTAAGAATATATATGCATTTATTTACTTCACAGGTTTAAAACTTACATGTGGTATCAGAGATCGTTTTTGGATTTAGAGGAACACCTTTCTTGTTGAGGGTTTGGATCGATCTTGATAGATCAAGTTTATCTTGGGTCTGTGATAAACCTGGGTTCAGTGGGATATTTTGTAGTGGAGATTCAAGTATAGAAAGAGGAATGGCGAGCTCATCTAGAATCGAGATAGAGAATTTCAACGGTAAAAAATTTGAGCTATGGAAGCTCAAGATGGAGGACCTTATTGTAGACAAAGAACAATGGATCACTATGGATCCTAGTACACAACCTACTGGAACACCGTCTACTAGCACACAGGTTACTGGTACACAACCTACTAGTACACAAACTACTAGTACACCAGCTACTGGTATGTCTAAGGAAAATTGGGAGAAGTTGGACAGAAGAGCAAGGAGTATTATTCGACTCTGCCTGGCAGATTCAGTGTTGTTGAATGTCTCAGGAGAATCTACAGCCAAGGAACTATGGGATAAGTTGGG
>JZKD02S1674100.1:179481-190559 GCA_000966675.3 Picea glauca | reverse complement strand
ACATCAGTAAAGAGGGTCTTCAGGTATCTTTGTGGCACTACCAGTTATGGATTGTGCTACCAAGGAAGACCAGGATTGGACAGAGTGTTGGACATACATGGCTTTGTTGATGCAGGTTGGGCTGGAGATCTGGATCGCAGAATATCTACAAGTGGGTATGTGTTTAACCTATTTGGAGGAGCAATCAGTTGGATGAGCAAAATACAAGTTGTAGTGGCACTCTTAACTACAAAATCTAAGTACATGACAACCACTCATGCAAGCAAGGAAGCAATATGATTACAAAGATTGTGTTCAAGTATTGGGTTGGTACAACAAGCAGTGAGATTAGATTGTGATAGTCAAAGTGCAATATTCCTGGCAAAGAAACCAAATTACTATTTAAAGACAAAGCATATTGATGTACAATATCACTTTGTGAGAGACATGGTTGAGGAAAAGAAGGTGTTGCTAGAAAAGGTTGACACTTTGAAGAATGTTGCAGATTCATTGACAAAGTCTGTGAGCACAGAAAATTTCTCCTGGTGTAGAGTAACAATGGGCATTGTTGCCCTGAATTGTTGACTATATAATCCTCTGGACCCCTGGATGAAAAGAAAACAACAAGTGGGAGAATGTTGGGTATGTGTTATATTCTTTGCATGTGTGTGTGTGAGCGCATCAGATATGACAACTGCGTCTGACAATCCCTTGTACTAGTGTCATGTTTGTGTTGTGTGCACCAGGCGCTTTCCTAGGGGGGTCCCAGGGGGGGGCAGGTATGCCCCCCCCTGGTTACGCGTAGCGTTTGGTACCGTGTGTAGCCCAGGGCCGATGGGGTTTGGGGGAGTGCCCCGAAATGTTTTTTTGGGAATTTTTTGCTATTTTTAGCGGTTTACTAAAAATAATACCGGTTTTAGGGATTAGGGTTTTGGTATGTATGGAATACCTAAAAACATTGTATATATTGTATAGTGAATGGTGAAATTCGATATAATGAATATAAGAAAGATTTTCTTGGTTGAGGGTTTCTGGTATAAAATCTTTGTGCACTCTGTGTATGAGCCATTGATTAAATTATGTTTTTCTTAAGAATCTATATGCATTGCTTTACTTCACAGGTTTAAAAATTACACCCATCAGAGTCGAATCTTTAAGTACGCCAACACCAACGTTCTCATACCTAGGCGGTGTCTTCATGATAAAAGGTTTGTTGCTAGTATGGGTGTCAGACTTGAAAAAGGCTAGTTGGTCAACAGTAATGACCTTTCCCTGATGTGGAAAATGTAAAACACAAAAAAGGGTAGACACAATGGTGCACATCACATCAATCTAGCTACGACCAAGTAAAAGGTTATAATCGATAGGTGCATCAAAGACCTCAACTTCAACATTGACCGTTTTTCCTTCAAACGTAATAGACAACGAAGGAAGTACACCGTAGGGCTTAAAGCCAGATCCATTGAAGGATTTAAGCGTGTTATGTGATTCCATAAGAGGAGGAGAGTCGATGGCCTTCCAGCAGGCAACACACATCACACATGTGGAGGCACCCTCATCAATAACAGTCCTACAGATGTTATTGTCGGAGACAACAACTTGTATTTGGAATGCTAGTTGAGGGGGGAGTCTTGGAATGTGAACTTTGAGGTAAAAAGTTATCAAATTTGTTTCTGTAGGATCAATTCCACCAATAGCCTTTAGAAGTGCCTTCTTTTGAGTAGGGAAACTTTGAAGGACTTTGAGAGCCAACATCACAGAAGGTGCTTGCGCCAGATCTTCTACAATACTGTAGTTCTGAGCAACACATGCATGAGGGTTGAAGGTGGACTTTCAAACAACACGCTTTGGGGGAGGGAGAAGAACTATATCGAGACTCATTCATTCGAGATGAAGAGGACCGTTGGGAGGTGAAGTTGGGGGAGGTTGTTGAACCAATAAAGGTTGTATATTGTCAACCTTCTCCTTTGAGGAAGAGTAATCTTTTTCCCAAGTGGTAAGTGTGATGTCATTCTTTCTAGAATCCCCAGTACACATGAGTACATAAGAAGTAGTGGAGGGAGAGGGTTGGTCATGGATGACCAATTGGGCCTGCTATTGAGAAGGGAAAGGTTGAGACAAAATGGCAGGTGTGGGAGGTTTCGTGGTTCCTTGGATGAACTTAGTAACCTCGACCCATCTCAGACAATCTTTCATATAGTGATCGTCACCACAGATAAGGCAAGGGTATCAGGGTTTGCACTTATCCTTATCATCAGCATGTTGGGTTTTGGATTTCTCAGACTGTGGGTTACTTTTATCCTCCTTATTCTTACCCTTCCCTTTTTTAGATTTATTCTTTCCGGTAGGGGTAGATTGAACAGAGTTAACCTCAGAGGTTTTGCTGGCAGGAGGAGTAGGAGACAAATGATTTTGAACATTAGAATCATTAGACTTGGGGTTTGTGGGAGAGGCTTGCATATTTTGAGGTTGAGCATGGAAAGTGCCAATCACACCATCAGCCACATGAGAAGCAATAGGGGTAGTTGAGGTAGCTGTAGTAGAAGGGCGAGGTGCATCAGAGAGTTAGTTGTAAAGAGTACATGTTTTTGAATAAATGAGGTCAACGTACTGATCACGACTGATAGCCTGTTCTTCAGTGAAAAATCCACCCATGGAAATATCACGAGAAATTTCATTCATGAATGATTTTGTGAACCATTTTGCCAATAAATGATCGGGAAGATCGAGTTTGATCAAACGTCGTCTTTGTCTCCACTCATGAATGTGATCAGAGATGTGAGTGGCATTAGTTTGCTTGAAGGAACTTAGGATTTCAGTTCCTGTTTCATAATGGATCGGTAATTGGTAGTGTGTAAGGAAATCCATGGCTAGGGTATTAAAGTCAATGAAGAAACCTCGTGGTAGTTCTATATACCACTTTACAGCTGAACCCATAAGAGTTCATTGGAAGAGTCGTAACCGAATGGAATCATCCATCAAAGAGTTGTATGAACACCAAAGGTGGAAAGTCATGACATGGTTGTTTGGCTCCTCTCTCGGTTTACCATCAAATTTTGGGATGTCAGATGGTAATTTGGCCGGTATAACGGGCCAGTGGGGAGAATGCAGGATAAGATCATTCAAGATTCTATATAGATCAAGTAGGCCAAAGTGGCTAAAAAGGGTAATTGTCTATTCATCGGAGGATATTGGTGACTTTGGGGAGGGAGTCCCATCGGTATACCAGTAGGACCATAAGAAGTCTATATGTGAGGTGAAGGTCCTAACAGATTCATACATGTGTGTGATGACATGTATCCCATAGGGTTGTACTGATTGGGGATTTTCCCTTAGAGAGGGACACTAGGTTGAACATTTGAACCCCAAATGGGATTGGAAGAACCGAGGTATGACTGGCCCAAACTAGGGGGTAAAAAAGAGCTAACTTGAGGTTGTTTCCTCCCAAATGATTGTGGATTTCCTTGAATAAGAAGATTCCAATGTTGGGCTAGTGATCCGGGGATGTTCTGTCCATATTGTGGATTATATCCTTCGAGCAGGGGTTGTCCCCCAGGCAAGGATGATGCCCCAATTTGGGTTTGACCCCCAAATTGAGTTTTCCCCCTTGGGTTATACTGTCCCCCAATAGGAATTTGATAACCAGAAGTGAATAACGGAGTAGAAATTCCAAATGTGGTAGAGCCATTGGGTCCAAATCCTCCTATAAAAGGTGGATAAAACCCTCCGGAGAGGAACTGGGATGGTGTCAGAATGGAACCGAAAGAAACATTATACCCAAGAGGAGTAAAGACTCTAGAAGCTCCAGATGAGACTTGGGTAGGAATGGGGATAGAAGCATTCAAAGCATTATACCCAAGAGGGAGTGACAGGATTTGTCTAGATGAAAGCGGTGTGCCAATAGGAGGTTGGCTAGCCACCGTATTCCCGGTGGGAATAATTGTAGTGTTCGGGACCATTGTGGAATGGGCCTATTGAAGAGGGATAGTTGAGCTAGGACCAACCTCTGAACCAACGAAGAAATAGAAAGTTGTACTATTAAAGTGATCTAAAGGTATCATAAATGTAGTAGATGTCTCAGGTGGTTCAGAAACGATAGGTATCTCAACTTCTTCCTCTGAGCCGGGAGGGTTCTGCCTAGAAGTCAGAGTTTGAGATATGTCAGTGGTCCAAAAAGGATCCTCGTTTTCAAGGCCAGCAAGGATTCCAGTTGGAATTACAGAAGTGTCAAAAACAAGTTCTCCGGACGAGTTCAATTAGAGAATATGTCTCTCGTATCCAGGAGGTAAGCAGAAAGCGTCCAAAGAATCGAAAACAATTCGAAAACTTTCTAAAGAGTCAGTTCTCTCCGCTTGTGAAGGTATGTGGTATTGGATATCACTCTGTTGAGGAGAGTCCTCTGGTGTATTAGGAAGAAAGGGTTGAGAAACTTTTGGATCTTCCATAGGTAGTCCTTTCATCCTACGCGAATGGCGTGGAGGGTCAATGTTGGTTGAACCAAAAATTTTACAGAAAAAATCTATGGCCAACTATGTAAACAAACAACACTCGCTAGTAGAATCTAGGAATAAAAACCAAGAAAACAAAACCTTCTTATTCTGAAGTCACTATTTAGTGATGAAATCCAACGTCGTGAAGTCAAGACAAGAAGGGGTTGGGCTAGGGTGGAAAATTTACATTGATGACCTGCTTAACAGACTTACACCCTGGTGAAAGCTCCCACAGATAATCGTGGGTATACCCTCCAATGAGCCTGAGTGAGTCTGGCCAATGTTTATTCCAGGTACCGTGAACACTTTCCCCTCCATAGTCACCTCGTGTAAGACCCTAAGAAGATAGTCAACTAAGGCTACAAAAAACAACAATGATGTCTGGGGAGACAGTCGATAATCCGATCCATACGCAAGGGCAGGGTATCTAGCCCGAAATAAACTTGAGAGGATTCCACTCATCATTGTGGGTATACCTTCAAGAGACCCCCATAATACGTGCAATCTCTACACCGATATCAACAAAGCAGGGTGAGTAACTCTGCCAATCTCAATGCGACCTCAGGTTCGACCCTTGTTTGAGAAGGGATTCCCGGGACAAAATGTTGCAAATGGAATTTAACACTCCCTACCACAAGATTGTATTGTGCGTTTTGTGATTTGCAGAGTGTGTTTCACCACCTATTCCAAAGCTCTAGCCTAGATAATGTTGGTGTAAAAGAGCCCTAGAAAATATTACTAATTAAGTTTTAGATTTTCACAAAATTTTCAAAGGTTGTTGTTACTCAAGAGGGAGACGGGCATGAAACTGATGTTGTGTAAGAATTTGACCCAACAATATGCAAATAGAAATGAATGATGTAAATTTTAGTTCAATGAATTCTATCTACAATAGGGAGAAGGTGTTTCCGGAATGATGTAAGCTATGAAATATACTTCCTTTTTCTTTAAATGAACACTATTTCAAACAACCAATAAACAATGAAGTTCTTCAATGTTCTCTTCTCTTAACTCTTCTCTTAAATGCAATAAATTTTCTTATGTATGATTATTTAAAAGAATGGATAACTTCAAATTCTTCCTTTCTAAGACCAGACCAAGGGAATGACAGAGAAAGGACAAGTAATCCAAGAAAATTTATACCTTCAACAAGCACCCAAATCAAACTTTCAATGAAGATAAAAAATAAAAAATGACGAGAAAGTATTTCCTCAAATGCGAATGAAGAAATAACCTCTCAATCATCAAGCAATCCAGAATACGTAATCAATCAAAAACTTCAAATCCAATCCAAGATTTTTAATTGAACGAGCACTCAGATACAAGCTCAGAGATTATACCCTTGTTAAAAATAAAAAATGAAAACTGGAAAATGACTAAGAGACATGTTCAATCTCCGAAAACCAATCAACAACGTGTTAAGCATAAGAAAACAGTCAAACACTGGCTAAAAAAGTTCCCCCCAGCTGACTAAAGAAAACAACTGGGCATCAACAGAGCTCAAAACCCCACTCAAAAATTTCACAGATGCCACCGCAAGCTAATAGCACATTACAGTGTGGAAATTGAAAGTTTCCGCAGGCCAAAAATAGACAGGGTACGGAAAGAATGCACTGAAGCAAATAGGTAGGGTGAGAAAAACAAATTTTTTCACAGGCTAGGTATAGGGTGAAATGCAGACACGTCTGAAAACCAAGAAATTATGAGAAAAAGGTAAAAATTCTCAGAGAACTTTCAAACTCAGTGAGTCTAAATGGATCTCCTACAGACTCAGAGATTAAATTCAGATAAAAAAGAGTAGGCAAAAACAAATGGCCAACAAAAAACCACAATCAAGTCGTATCCCCAGTGGAGTCGCCAATTTTGTTATAGGATAAATCGGTAAATGCGGACATAAACTAATCTCCTTGGATCCACCTGGATCTAGAACAAAACAGGATAGGAAATTATGCTTTCCCTAAGTTACAATCATTGATCTAAGTGTCAAATAAGGAATTGATGACTTACCTTTGATATCACTTCCTTATATCTTTGTTGTTCCTGCTTCGCTCCGGTGCTCTTGTGAAACCAAATATGCAATGACACAAACCAACCGAAATGAAAGCAACTATGATAGATTCAATGAAAACTTAAACATATGATAAAGGATTCATGTTATAAAATAAGAATAATTTTATGGGAAAGAAACATGCCATTGTATTATATTGAATAAAAGTGGAAGATACAACCAAAATGCCTTGATGTCGCAAGTTCCCTTTTAGTGGTCCTTCGTTCCAACACACACATATACTTGTTCCAAGATTTGCATGAATATGATCTTCAAAGATTGATGGGAAAATGTAGACCTCAAGTATAACTGAAATAATATTCTTCACACAATCTCCAACCTATTCTTCCAGCAATCCTTTTCTCAACTTTGCTTAACTGTTCTTAACCTTTTCCATGAGAATCCCATTATTATATAGGAGAATCTGAAGTGGTTAAAGGGATGAGTATGATCCCACCAGATCAGAGAAGTCAGTAGGATCGTAACCATAGGGACTCCACCTCACATTCCAGAAGATTCCCCTTATAGAAACTTCTTGAACCTCTTTCCTCTTTTGGCTTTCAAATTCCACCGACGCTGCCTACACCCTGCCTACATAGAAACCTGCGGCAATCCTGCAGGCCAGCTATAGAGCAGCCTATGGAAATCATGGGTTTCTGCACTGTACACTATGGGTATCCTGCGATGTCCTTCTAAAAAGTAGACTTGCAAGGGAGGAAAGAAATCAGTTTTCTTAGGCAAAAGATGATTTTGAGGGCCTGATTACATGCTTGTAAAGTCATCATCGGAGTGACAAAAATAATGTGTAACACATGGTTTAGGCTTGGAATTTATATTGGTTATGGTTGGACTTTCTGATTAGTCTTGGTTATCTTTATGCATTAGCCGTGGTTGGCTATTGCTTTGCTTCCAGAATCATTCTCTGTCAAGGTTAAGGTGCTCGGGGGTGGATTTTGCCTATGATTGGGTGACAATATTGTTATATTTTCTATGGTTAAACGAGCACATCCATTACTTTCTAACAAGTTATGGGCCCACACTATCTTTGGACAGTCTAACCACTGGAAGATAGATTGGGAGGATTTTCTCAATTACAGTTGTAGTTGTAGCCAATCTTTGATGTAGCAATGAAACCCCAACCCTCTTGTTGAGGCACCTTAAGTGAAGAGATTGACCTAATCTCTAGATAGCCTAGTGCACCAAAGCCTAGCACATCTCCTGGTATTCTCAAAAAGCCAAGACATCAAGTTTGTTTTTTTGGTCAAAATCAAGGGTTGACCAAGTCAAAGCAATTATGACTTACTCTATGAAGTCAGAAAACAAGTTAGAAGGGGATTCTAACTTCATATCATGGAATGCAAGGATTGAACTCATCCTTTCCCAGAATAAAGTGTTGGATATCGTGAAAGGAAAGATTGTGGAACCACAATTCGAAGAAGGAAAATAGAAGGAACCTCAGAACGTTGCAGTTATGGAGAAGTTCAAAGACAGTGACATCAATGAAATTAGTATCATAGTGGACTCTATAAAATAAATACGATGATCAAGCCTTCACAACAAGGTTCAAGAATTTCATGAATAAAAAGAAGTTTGGCTCAAGGAAGAAACCAAATCAAGAGAAAGATATGTCAAAAATGAAATGCTTCAACTGTCAAAAATATGGTCACTATAAGAATCATTGTCCAGAGTTAAATAAAAGAAAGGAAACACACGAAGCATCATTTTCCGAAGAAAGGGAACCCTCAAAGAAGGCCAAGTAGGATAAAACATACTTCTTCTTCTAAGACAAGGTAACCCTATTCTTCATAATTCTTCTACATACCATGTTTACATAGTTTTTGTACATATCTTGCATATATATTTCTTAGAAGATAATATGTTTAAAGAGAAACAATATCCATGGCAGAACAACAAGATAAGGATTGCTATCACAATGACTACAAGTCAAGCAATACACATGAAACTATGAAGTACATCGACAACCCCTGGTAACAATTTATGTGGAAGCTATTAACATAAGTAACAACTACAAGATAAGCCAAAATCAGAATCAAACTTGAAGAAACCTGGAAGAAGTAAAAACAAAAATAATTCAGCAATCAAGAGGAAATTAGAAAAATACTTGTGACACTACGAGATCCAATATGGAAGAATGAGAAAATATATTCACACTACTCCAATGAGATAATCAATGATGATCATTGTGATACAATGAATGAGTGGAATAAACTCATGTATAAGGAAGAACATTCCATAATTAATAAAAGTAATCAAGCAATTATCTGTCCTTAGGAATGCATTCATGCATAATAGTGATGATCGAAATAGAAAGTCTAGAACAGAACTAGTCAGTTAACTCCTACTGAACTAGTGTGTCGAAAATATAATTTTTTCCAACACCCCCCCTAAACATCACTATGGAGTAAAAAATGAATCTGGACCACTAGGACATATTAGGTACTCATGTAAAATGAAGCTAATGAACATTGAATAAAAATGAGGAAAGAGGGAAAACCACGCGGGAACAAAACCCCTCCTCAAAAGACAATGCATCAAAAGAAGAAAAGGAAATTGCTAGGCAATTGTGTTCTTCACTCTAAGATGATCCCACAAAGTCTGAAACTTCTACTCACTGAAATTGTTTGTGAATATGTAGAAATATTTATGGATCTGATGAAGTCCTTTGGAAACATGTCTAGCCTTGTACCTCTTCATCATGTGGACCCATATGCACCTGAAAATATTCCTTTCTGATGGAAGTGGAACCAGATCCCAAGTCTGATTCTCTAAGAGTGATTCATACTTCTCTTGCATGGATGCTTTCCATAATGTATTTCACATAGAATTACGGTAGGTATGTGGATCTGAAGATTGAACCATATAGCAATGCATGGGCATCACAAGTTCAAAAGTTGATAGTACATGAGAGGGCTCCTCATGCTGAGATCGAGTCCTCCTTGAATCCAATGGATTTCATGCAATGACACATGTTTCCTGAAGTGTGAATTGTGCCCTCTTGGGATTCTGCTGAAGCTTCAGTGCTATCTTCTTATCTAGATGTACTACCTTCTCATTTCCATGTACAAAATATGACTGTATGGAACCATATCTAATGTATGGAATTAACAAAAGCACAAGAGTATCTCCATGTTGCACTGGAGGTGCATTCAGAGTACTCTCCTTATGTGTAATTAGAAAAGAGGAGTCATCGTCAAAAAACATATTGAATTTATACAACCTTGATTTGTGATCCACCTCACCAATTGCAATAATAGAATTGTCACACATGTCAAGTACATAAATTGAATCTGATGTAAATTCAACCTTTTTACCTTTTTGAGTGATCTGATAAACTGAGAGTAGATTTATAGAAATATTTGGAACATGTGAAATATTCTCAAAACTTACATTATGGAGTTCCACTCTTCCCTCTCCTGTTACTTCTACTGGAGTATCATCCCCCATGAGAATAGGGGGTCTTGAGCATGAACTCAAAGAAGTAAAAAATTCCTCTTTCACTACCATATGATGTGATGTGCCAGAATCTATAATCCATTAATCATATGAAGAATTAATTGCAACAAGAGCATGATGATTACCTTTCTTAGGAGCAAGATCTTCTTCCTTTTGCTTCTTGACTCCATCTAGAATGAAGTTTCCAAGGTTTTTCAGCTAAAGTACTTGTGCCATAAGATCGATTTGCTTCTTCATGGATGTGGATTCTTCATGATTTGGTTTATTGCAATAAGTGTGCTAGTTGTGGAGCCTAATTATCTTCCTGATTCAGAGGTCCTTGCTTTCAGTCGTGTTTATACCCCATGAAGTATTTACACCCTAGAAGTATGTACACTCTTCCACGTGGGGGAGTGCAGAGGGGGGATACCCCCTCTGCAGGGTTCGAGGGGCCTATCCCCCTAGCTGGGGGGGTCTGGGGGCAAGTGGGCCCCCAGCAGGAGTTCAGGGGTGAAGCCCCCGAAGCAAAAATTGCCTTGTAAAAGTATATTGTAATTTCATTGTAAATCTGGACCATTCATTATAAGGTCACAGATCTAACGGTAGAGATTATGTTAGGGTTTTTTTCCCTAGAAGACAACCCTCTTTTATGAGGGAAATGTATCGCGGCTATGGATGGTGGTGAATATTGTATTTTGAGAGAGGAGACTGTGAGAGAAAGAAGAGGAAGTTACAATGGGTTTTGTTGTAGGTTGTATCCCTTCATTTGCTGGATAATAATAAAGGAAGGACTTGGCAATTTCTCTGGTGGACGTAGCCCACACTGGGTGAACCACGCAAATCTGTGTATCTCTTGTATTGTGTGTCTTCTGTGTTTTGTTTCTGCATTTGTTTTATTTTATTGCTCCGCGGTCCTATTTTTCTAACAACTGGTATCAGAGCATAAGGTAACTTGCAGGAAAAGAGGGTTCCTGGTTCGAGTGGGAGCAATGTTGGAAGATGGAAAGTTTAGGGTCGAGAAATTTAATGCCCAAAACTACCAGTTATGGAAGATGCAGATGGAAGACTATTTATATCAGAAGGATCTATTCCTACCATTGAGTGGAGTA
>JZKD02S1674100.1:164518-179471 GCA_000966675.3 Picea glauca | reverse complement strand
AGTAACCAGGGAGAAACTGAGTTCTTGCTTAGTTTCAGTTGGTCTTCAAGAATGAAGATGAAAATGAGAAATTTGCTAGGTCCAAGAAGGTTCAGAGTCCAGCATATACAACAGCTATGGAGTTGTTGGGATCAATCTCCAAGTGGGATATTGTTGGTTGTGGAGCCTGATTATCTTCCTGATTCAAAGGTCCTTGCTTTCAGCCGTGTTTATACCCCATGAAGTATTTACACCCCAAAAGTATGTACACTCTTCCATGTGGGGGAGTGAAAAGGGGGGGTACCCCCTCTGTGGGGTCCGGGGGGCCTATCCCCTTGGATGGGGGGGTCTAGGGGAAAGTGGGCGTTCGGGGGAAAATCCCCTAAAGCAAAAATTGCCTTGTAAAAGTATATTGTAATTTCATTGTAAATCTGGACCGTTCATTATAAGGTCGCAGATCTAACGGTCGAGATTATGTTAGGGTTTTTTTCCCTAGAAGGCAACCCTCTTTTATGAGGGAAATGTATCACGGCTATGGATGGTGGTGAATATTGTATTTTGAGAGAGGAGACTGTGAGAGAAATAAGAGGAAGTTACAACAGGTTTTGTTGTAGGTTGTATCCCTTCATTTGTTGGATAATAATAAAGGAAGGACCTGGGAATTTCTCTGGTGGATGTAGCCCACACTGGATGAACCACGTAAATCTATGTCTCTCTTGTATTGTGTGTCTTTTGTGTTTTGTTTCTGCATTTGTTTTATTTTATTGCTCTGCGGTCCTGTTTTTCTAACAAAGTGAATTTCTTTCCCTTCTTCTTCCCCTTGGAATTTGAATGGTCTTTGGAACCTGAAGAATCGTTGAAGGGTCTGGAATATCCCTCCTTCTTATTCTATTTCTTCTTTATGTTTTGTTTGGATGATCCTTTTCCATCATGCATGGTGAGTGCATGTTCTTTGGGATCCTTGATTAGGCCCATCTGAATGAGTTGTTTCTTCTCATGTGTGATAAAATCAATGAATTGATCAATGGTAGGCATCTTCCAATTTATTCCCATGCGATATCTGCCAGAATGGAAAGTGGAAACATAGACAACATATGTTGGTGCTATCTTGACCAAGATTGTTAGAATAAGTTGTTCCACTTGTTTAGACTTATCAATACCACAAGATTCCAAGATCAATATCAAATATTTAAACTTGGTAAGAAAAACTTGTATATTATCAAAACTTTTAGGATCCAAGGTATTTAACTCTACCTCAAGAATATGACCTCTCATCTAATCATGTTTTCCAAACAGACTTTTCAAGGTGTTCTAGATCATGTTTGGAGTCTTGCAAGTTGCAACATGAAAACATAAATAATATTAAATCAATTCAACAAGAAGTCAAGTGGCTTCATCCTTTCGCTTCGCCCATTCAGTCTTCACAATTGATGATGTAGGTTATGTTTATATCCCCATCGTCAAATTGTATAGTCATTTCCTTCTGAGTTGGAATTCATCCTTCAACTTCCATTCAAAATAATTGTATGTTGTGAGTATTACCACCAAGTTTTACTGTTGAATAGGTGTTTTATCGATCTCTCCCACTATGTCTGAGAACCCCTAAAAATTTACCCTCAATCTGCAAGTGAAAAAAATTGAGAAATCACTGCAAAAAGAACACATCAAATGGAAAATTTGTATCAGTTTCAGTAGGTGATATTTCGGATTCCTTTCTGAGAAAAAGGTGTGGTATTTTTGGAAATGGTTGAAAAACCACATGTAGAATGGGTCAATTTACTTATTCCACGAGCCATTTTCTCATAAAGTCAATATTTTAGGAGAAATCACTACCAAAAGGGGCACTTTTAAGAGGCAGTCACTCCTTTCCTTAAGAGACAAAGAAACCATACCCTAATGGTAACCCTTTGTAGTGTATTTGATGCGACCATGATCGTGCTCTTATAGTGTATTGGGAGTGACCCTTTCAAAAAGGGTGCGACCGTGTCTTTTACACAATTTTTTCTTGTCGAAACTCTGATTTTCCTTATTCTTTGGCTTGTCTGGCTTGCTCCAAGTATTGTAGATATGATACCATGTCAATGTTTCATCAAAATATGCACGGGATATCTAGCTAAAGAAAGTACAAACAATGTTTGTCAAGAAAGGAAGAGAGATTCAATATAGAAGAATGAGAAAATATATTCACACTACTCCAATGAGCTAATGAATGATGATCATTGCGATACAATGAATTAGTGGAATACACTCATATATAAGGCAGAACATTCCATAATTAAGAAAATCAATTAAGCAATTAGCTTTCGTTAGGAATGCATGCATGCATAATAATGATGGTTGAAATAGAAAGTCTAAAATAGAACTAGTCAGTTCACTCCTAATGAACTAGAGTGTCAAAAAAAGAAATTTCTCCAACAGAGATAAGGTGGTGCACACCTCTTGAAGGCTTCTTCTCTTTCTTATGGATGGATATGGTTTGGTAAACTTGGGTTTGATCTTGCATCTTGTAGAATTGGTAAGGAAATTTCTTCATTTATTGGTATTTTCTTCTTGTTCCATGCTATTATTATTTGAAACCCCAGGAGGAGTATAAGTTCATACACCCTTCACCAATTTTCATCTCATTTGGTGGTTGATAATTTGTTTTTGGCAAGGTTGCTAGGAGGAGTACAAGGGTGTACACCTTCCTAGATTTACCTTAGTTTGATTTGCATGCCCTAGGGAGTAAAATGGATTACACCCCTAGGGATATTGTGGGTATAAATATCACATCCAAGACTCCATTTACCCAATATATTAAAGGCACTAATATGAAATTTTCATTGGAGAAATAAATTGCTTGCATTGGGTAATGTGATTTTACGAGACTTTCAAATTGTTTGAAGTGGAATCACTTCTATGCTCTGCTATATTTATTGAGCCACTAGGGCATCCTCTTTGGCCAATGATATATTATTTTTGTTATAATATTAAATCTATAGCCATTAGGGCTGCAACAAATTGCTCTCACACTTTTATTTTTTCTCTCTTTTCAACCGTCAAAATTTGCTAGAAAGCTTCCATAATAATCTACTTATCATTTAGCATATTTTGGGTGGTCTACTTGATTTTGTTCACCTTTACCAACTCAGTTCTACAAACATAGAGACACAAAAACCCTTCACAAGATCCAACTAATCATGCATAAATTAACAATAGATCTAATAATGTATCATAAAACGTGAGAACATTGATTTCTCTACAAGAAAATATAATAATTACATACACGTCCAAGTAGAGGGAAACAACTTGTACATATTATATTAATCAAATGAAACAACTTACAATTTGAATATCTAACTAGGTTCCTTTCCCAAGATCTATGATTAATCTACCAGCATAAACTTGCTTTCCCATTTTCTCCCCTTTTCCATGAGAGACCTCCTTTATTTATAGGATAGTGGAGATAAGATCAAAGGGAAATTTGGATAAGATTTCCTTTCCCAATATGAAAATATTATCGAGGTCGGACCATGGAGAATCCATGATTGAATCTCATCTCACAAAACGAATTCTAAAAATGGATTAATAGACCCAGTCATTCCCTACATTTTTGTAGGGAGCGATCGCTCCTTACATGAGGACAGGGAGCGACCAACACTTCTTGGTCACAGGTTGTAAATGGAAAACCATTAACCGTGCAGAAAAGTGTTGTAATATAAGGGGAAAAGTGGTATGAGTGAGTGGCTCAGACTATTGAACCCTAGATGAGGACCATCAAGTGATCCGGTGGAAAATAATTGTATAATAACTACCTAAATTAATGAATGGTTATGTCACATTGTGATGTCGGTCAAATTTGATGTCACACTGTGACATTCATAAAGTATTCTGTGATATTGTAACATTCATCGAAATTTATGTTGGATTACGACATTCCTTTATGGTAATTTGATATTGTAGCATTCATCTTGCTACATTAGAGGCTATGTCACATTGCGATGTTCATCAAATTTCATGTCACATTGCAATGTTCATTAATGGTTTTGTCGCATTGTGACATTAATGTAATGTGATGTCACATTGTGACATTAATGTAATGTGATGCCACATTGTGACATTCGTAAAGGATTATGTCACATTTCAACATTCATGACAGGTTATATTGCATTGTGACGTTCCTTAATGGTTATTTCAGATTGTGACATTCCTTATTGGTTATTTGGAATTGAAAAAATCATATTTCCACATCAATGGCCATATCATATTGTGGTGTTCATCAAATGTCATGTCATATTGCGATGTTCATTAAGGGTTTTGTCACATTGTGACATTAATGAAATGTGATGTCACAATGTGACATTCTGTTGTAGGAAAATTCCCCTGTGGACAAGTGAATATCCTCTTGGATTCTAGACCCCTACTACCAAGACAAAAAACATACATATGGACACTAACATGCCTATGAATTCAATTTCCTAATCAGAAAGAGAAAGAGAAGGAAGAAAATGTGATGCACCTTATTTCATAGTTCGTCCTTGCTGCATCCAATTTGAGATTGATATCCAAACTCTTCCGCACCACTCGATACCTACAATGCAATGGACAACAAAAGACAAAGAAATCCTACTCTACTCTACAATATTAGACTAATCAAATTCATTTATCAAGATTGACAATCATATGCAACAATACACAATATTGAAGGCAATATGCCAAATAATATTAATGAGAACTTTAAAGAGATACTTATAATTTGTAGATGAAGTTGCAGTAGCCTCTCCAAGTCCTCCTTGTTCAATCCTTGCACGATGCTCCCAAGATAATAACCAAAATCTTTCTCCCAGGACCATAAGTTTGATACCTCAAATATGCCTTACCTATCCTTCTCCATGGAAAAGTACTCATTATATAGGATTTGGAGGCTTAACCACCATGGAGAGGATCACTCATCAGATCCACTAAAATGGGATCTCCAAAATATTTAGGGAGAAAATATCTCTTAGGGATTTTAGGGAGGAAATATCTCTCAAGGATTTTAAGGAGGAAATATTTCAAACATCCATGAGATCCTCAACCTCCCCTAAAAAATAGGAAACCAAATGTGAGGCGGATTTTCACACTAAATTAATTTCCTTTTCATGAATATTAATAATTAATTCATGTTCACATAGTATTTTAACCTTCATATAATATATTTCTCCTCCACATTGATTAGGGATTATGACATATGTTATTTCATGGTGTCAAGGTGTATGCGACAGTTAGCAAGGTGCATATGACACTTTTACGACACTTGTGACACTTAAGGCGAGGTACCTAGGTGTGTAAATTTAATGTGTAACACATTCATTAAGGGTTTTTTCGCATTTCAATGTGCATCAAGGGTTATGTTGGGTTGTGACATTCTTCAATGGTTATATTAGATTGTGAATTTCATTTTGGGTTACTTTATGTGAAATTCTTTTGTTTCTTAATGGTTATTTCATATTGAGAGAATGTGACATTCATTAAGGTTTTTTCTACATTTCAATGTGCATCAAGGGTTATGTTGGGTTGTGACATTCCTCAATGGTTATGTCAGATTGTGACATTCATTTTGGGTTGCTTTATGTCGAATTGTTGTGTTTCTTAATGGTTATTTCATATTGACACATTAATGACTATGTAACATTGTGATATTTGTAAAATGTCATGTCACATTGCGATGTTCATTAAGGGTTTTGTTGAATTATGACATTAATCAAATGTAATGTCACATTTCGACATTATTTTAAGGATTTTGTTGAATCACAACATTCATCAAGGGTTTTTTTGGGTTGTGACATTCTTCAATGGTTATGTCAAATTGTAACATGAATTGGCTTACTTTATAATATGGATATGTGTGATTGTGATGTTCTCAATGATTATGTGACATTGAGACATTCATATTGGTTGACTTGTTTCAACTTCCTGCATTAATCATGTTGGTTATGTCAGACTCAATGGTTATGTTAGAATGTGACATTCATCTCAGCAAAGTTTATGTCAAATTGCTACATTCCTTAATGGTTTTGTTGCATTACAACGTTTCTCAAGGGTTATTTTGGATCAATTTTGGTTGACTTTGTCTTGTTTGGTTGAATTTGGTTGGCCATAGGTGACATCCCTCAAAGGTTATGTGAAATTGCAAATTTAATCTTCATTGGACTTATGTTCCCAAATGGTTATGTTGCATTGTGTCAATTATGTCACATTGAATGATGAGGTTTTTGTCACATTGCAACACTTTTCTTGGATTATATTGAATTATGGTGTTTCTTAATGGTTATGTCATTGATTTTATGAGTATATGTAATATGTGAAAGGTAACTCCTCAAATAATAATATACTTTTGAATATGGTTCACAATTATGCTTGACTATGCATTTGTTAATTATGTTTGACTATAATGACTTTGCTTAATGATTCCATTTCATTGCAATGCTCATAAAGGGTAATGTCACATTGCGTTTGGCTAACTTTAATTGGCCATAATTGACATTTCTCAATGGTCATATGTATCATGTTTTGCTATATAATTTTTCTTATATAAATTTTATAAAAATTAAACTTAATGCAAAATCATTTAAATTAACTTTTAAGATATATAATTTTGTTTATATAAATTTTATAATTAACTCCTACCTATAATTTAGGTGTAATATGCTTTTATTATAAATTTTATTTAGATGAATTTCAATTGAAGTGTTATAAAGGGGATTTGGGAAGTAGATTAAATTGTTATCTTTAAAATTAACTATTCATTCATTCATTTTCTTGCATTAACTATGATATGCTACTTCCAAAATTGTTATCTTGAATCAAATATTTTGTTGGAAGCCTCCAATGAAAAACATATTGCACAAAGAGAATCTCAGTATTATTATTACATTTTATACACATATTGCATTAAGAGAACTTCAATATTACATATAGGTTGTATAATATTTTTTCAATAAATTATTTAATTTAAAAAAAATAAATTAATTTTATATAAACACAATACATTATCATTTTTATTTATTTAATTTTTAATAGTAATTTATGAAAAAAATTAGACCTATTATAATATTTTAGAAAAAAACATTAAAAATGTCATTATTATTAAAGTTCTAAAGTTCGATCTTTATAAAAGTTATATAAACAAAATCATATAGCTTAGTATTAAGTTTTATTTTTATAAAAGTTATATATACAAAATTATATAGCTTAAAATTTCACTTAATATTTTGCATTAATGTTTAATGCACTATACGCAAATTTGTTGTGATTTCTTCATAAAAAAAAATTGAGGTTTTTTTATTTGTTTTCCGTTGGTTAACAACCCCGAAACGATATTAGAAACTATTTTGGGAACCTAATCTTCACACTTATGAATCCATATTCAAATTTTGATAATCTAAATTATAAATTATAAAAAAAAAAATTATTTAAATTATTTTTTATACAAAATTCCATGAATCAAGGACAAAATCCCTAATTTAAAATACAAAGACCCTCTTGAAAATCTAATTAATATGATCCCTCTTTATATATAACCACAACAAACATATCATGATGCAACATTATCTACAATATCTCCATACTTTCACAAAGTGGCCTATACTCAGACAATAAAACATCTTTCATCTACTAAAAATGTATTAAGGTATTGGACTTTATATCTAGAACTAAATAGAGGATTTGCATGTGCATATAGAGGGACAAAATTAATAAATTTTCCAAAAATACTTAAAATAAACTATATATTTTGGTGCACTGAACGTATGTGTTTGATTGGTATATTTAATAAGACTTAGTTGGAGCTTTGAATGGGGCCTCAAGCACTACATAGTTGGTTGGATGGATATAAGCATAAGTTATACATTTTCTCATGATCAAAACGGATCATTCCTTTTGAAAACAAACTATAACACCAAAAATGCAACTATGATCACACCACAATTTTAGAAAGCATCGTACATTTAGAAGATTAATAATATATTGGAAAGGACAAAAATACCATTAGGAAGCCATCCATTTTGAAAGTTGCAGGTGGATTATATGTTGTCGGTTTTCAGATCTGAATTGTTGTAATATTCGACGACTTATATTACACATGCCGCAACATTCAATGCTATGTAGTAGGCTGGATATTGCTCACCTAGAATTTTAAGGAAATGCATGAAAAAAACAAAACAAAAAAACACCAATCTAGAAGAACTACCAATCTACATCGTTGTTAAGTCTACACTATGTTGGAAGTTGGGCACAACTCATTGTTATTCAGCGTCAACAAGTGTCGCAGCTTGAGATTTTGTACAAGACAATTATGTTTTCATTGCACATACCTAAATTTTAGCCTCACTAGTCCTTACTGGACATTCCACCATTTGGGTGCATAATGTTTGCCATTTATAAAAAGTTGTATAGTCTTACTTCTACTTGTATCACATGATATCATCATATTTCCAACAGTATTTTCCAATGAGCATCCACATTGTTGTCGCTTGTTATACATTCATGAACTTGTTCACACCTTTTTCTTTGTATTTCTCCATTAATGATGTTGTTGTCCCAAAGTGGTGGGTTTCCGCCCAATAGGTTGTTTCCCCCAGGTCGATAATGGCCCTGCAACTGATGGTTTCCCCCCAACTAGTTGTTGTCCCCATGGTGGTTGTTTCCCCCATGTGGTAGAGGGCCATGTGGCTGAGGGTTGGCCCCCAGTTAGAATTCCCCCCCCAATGGAAGGTAAAGAAGAACCTCCTATGTGAATAGTTGGTGTAGGATAAATAGTTTGGATGATTGTCGTTAAGTTACCTACTTGACTAGAGAGGTGAAAATATACGGTACTTGTTGTAGGGCTTGTGGCAATGATATTGTTGGCTACCTGACTAGAGTGAATTTGTAGAGGACAACCAAGTATTTCACTTGGTGTCAACATAGGACCAATTCTATTCGTAGGAATGGGAGTTGTCCCCGTAGATATTTGTGGTGGTTTTATCGGGGTCAATGATGTTGGCCACCAAGGAAAGGTGCTAGAAGTGGTAATGTTTTCTAGGGTGATAATTTCAAGGTCCATTGGGAGTATTACTATTTTAGTTGTAAAGGTCTATGTTGATGTGTGTATGCCAGATGATCGTTTTTTGTACATGTCGGGTGGTAGGGGATAATTTTGAATATTAAAATAAGTAGGTACCATAATGACTAGTGAGGGAGGGGGATTTGTGAGGAAGTTACCTTCTTCAACGGTTTCAACCACCCCTTCAATTGCATCACTTGAGGGACCTACGCTCCCCATTTTAGAGACACGTTATTCATTCATTGTTCCTTTGTTGGAAGGGTTTTTTCGATGACAATGGCCTTCAGGGTCCAACCTTGCATTCTCCGAGATCTACAAAGCCCATGATAGGCCACGGTGAAAATTTAGCGATTTCTAATGCCAACTACGAAATTTAAAAGAAGCACACTCCTAAAAGGAAAACTACCGGTAATCAACCAAGAAATAGTATATAGAAGTATCTTCTGAAGATAGGATGTCAATTTGTTAGTGAAGATATGAGAAGAAGTTACCCCGACCTCCACGTAACATCCCTTCTCGGTGCAAGAAACCCTCTCTTTCGTGGGATCACCCTCCAAGGGTACTGAAAATGTGATATGATGTCTACCTCTGGTACCGTGGGAATCCCCCCACATTCACCTCTATAGATACCTAAGAAAGTTCACTAAGGTTACCAACTCACAATCAGCTTCTGGGGGGTACAATCGATAGTCAAGATTGAACATATGGACAGGATAACAAATTTTGAAGTTATTCCAGAGGACTGAAGACAAGTGGACCGGTAAGACTCTTGAGGACCTCAAATATATTTGATATTTATGAAGCATCAATACCAAATGAACCAATAAAACTTAAGAAAAACCCCCAATATATGGTATTTCCACTACGATTGGTCAAGCTTTGGAGGGGCAATATTCATTTATATTTTTCATGTGACCTCATGTTTATCCCCTATGTTAGAGGAGGTTCCCTACTATTCCTATATGAGATTTGGATTTTTATCCCTCTCTAGTGTTCTACAGTTTTGTTTAGTAGTCTGGGACAATTTACTCACTTTGCCTAGTCCCAAGACTCTAATCCTGAGCTACTGTTAATGTACTAAAAAAAATGTCTAGTTAATTTTATTAAAGTGTTGGTTGATTTTAATTGTTTTTTTTACTCGGGAGGGTGTACGGAGGTGAAAATAGTGGTGTGAAGACTTGACTCCAAAATAATGAAGAAAGAATGAAATGCAAATATTTTCCTTTCAGTGAATTCTAACTGTGGGAAAGAAAAGATATATTTTCTTCTTTAAAAAAAATGAACACCCAAAAGCATGAAAATTTCGTTTACTTTGATCAACTGAAAAAGTTTTAAATGAAAAACTCTCAACTTATTATTTGTGAAATTCCAAACGAAAATAAGCCTTTTCAACTAGGTACCAAAACACTTATTTTTGTTTTTCTTTTCAAATTAGATGAAAACTAAAATCAAATATTGTTTTTCTCTTGTTTTATAGAAAAATGAAAGTATGCAATGATACCCGTAAAGAATTCAAAATCTAAGGAATATAAATAGAAACAAGCACCCAAGGAATAGAATATCCAACCACAAAAATTTCATCAACGCAAAATTCAAGCTTTCAACAGTAGAAGAAAAAAAAAGATTTCAAATAACTTGAAAAACAAATTGCACTCTAGAACGAAATGCAAATCAAGAGAGTTGACATTGTTTAAACAATAAAAGAAAATCTAAAGGAACACCCAAAATATTTCTAAAAACAAATGGACTCTCTAGAGAAAAAATGTCGTCGTCACTTTAAAAGTCTAGGGGAATATGTTCAATTGCTCTAAATTGTACCCACAAAAATAGAAAGTGCTTTTAATAAAAAATGAAATCGCACAAAAAGAGAAATATTTGAAAGTAATTTTAAAATATATGAGAGCAATGGTTGTTAGTGTTGGAGAAATTACTATTTTTGACACACCAGTTCAGTTGGAGTTAACTGATTAGTTATATTTTAGACTTTCTATTTAGATCATCACTATTATTTATGCACACATTCCTAAGGAAAGCTAACTGCTTGATTGTTTTTCTTCATTATAGAATGTTCTTTACTATATATGAGTGTATTCCACTCATTCATTGTATCATCATCAATCACAATAATCATCATTGATTAGCTCATTGGAGTAGTGTGAATATATTTTGTCATTCTTCTATATTGAATCTCTCGTCCTTTCTTGATAATATTTGTTTGTACTTGCTTTAGATAGATCTCATGTGCATGTTTCGATGAAAAATTGAGATGGTATCAAAGCTACACTAGTTAGAGCAAGCCAAACAAGCCATAGAATAAGGAAAATCATAGTTTTGGAGATAAAAATATGTGTAAAAGACAGGGTCACACCCTTTTTCATAGGGTATCACCTTCTCCATGTCGAAAGGAGCGATCATCGCAACCAGACTTACGATTTTATAAATTTTTTGGATTTTCTCACCCTAGACACTAGCAAAGTGCGACCAGGGTCACTCCTAATACAACATAAAAGGGATACCACTAGGGCATGGTCGCTTTGTTTCTTAAGGAAAGTAGCGACCACCTCTTAAAGTTCCCTTTTTTCCATGATTTCTCAATTTTTTCACTTGCAGATTGAGAGTAAATTATAGGGTTTCTCAAAAATAGTGGGAGAGATGGATACGACACCAATTCTACATTCAAAATTGGTGGTAATACATACACTATACAATTATTTTTATTGGAATCCCAAGGTTGAATTCCAACTCAGAAGGAAAGGACTATACAATTTGACGATGGGGACAGAAACATAACCTACATCATCAATTGAGAAGACCATATGGGAGAACCAAAAGGATGAAGCCACAATACTTCTTCTTGAATTTATTTCAATTGATATATGGTTTCATGTTTTCACATGCAAGACTCCAAATGCAATCTGGACCACCTTGGAAAGTCTATTTGGAAAGCAGGATGAGATGGGAGGTCATATGCTTGAGGCAGAGTTGAATACCTTGGATCCTAAAAGTTTTGATAATATATAGGATTTATTTACCAAGTTTAAATTTTTGATATTGAGCTTGGAATCTTGTCATATTGATAAGTCTACACAAGTAGACCAACTTATTCTAAAAATCTTGGCTAAGTGATCCAGATTATTTTCGGCACGAAATGAGAGCAGAGATATAATAAAGAAATGCACAGAGATATTGCAGATATTCAATAATATAACATAAATGTATCAGATATGAAACCATAAACATAGATATACAATAATACACGATTCCTATTAATCAGAGAAATGTACAGAGACTGTAAAAATACAAAGTGAAAGACTCGTTAGAATGGTGGCAGCTTATCTCTGAGAAGAGATGTGACGGCTACTCTCATTCGCAAGAAGATGATTACAATGAGGCTATGAAGGCCCTTTTACAATAAATGGGAATGCCAAAAATCCTAGGCATCCAAAAACCTAACCCTAGGAGATGAAGCGCCAAAAGTCATGTGGGCCCCATTTGGGTAAGTTAGTACATCAACTTCCCGGGGCCGTAACTTTTGCATACGATCTTTGTTTTAGGCATATGATAGCTCATTGGAAAGGTATCATCGAGGAGATTCATTTTGGGGGATAAATCATGCTTTTAGCTATCAGTGAAAATTTCGATCTCGAAAAACCTTCATTTAGGCCCTCAAAATGGCCCTGAAAGTTAAAACCTGCTAAAAATAGTAAATTGCCAAAATTGCCAAAAAGTTGTTTTGAGCTAGTTGGAAAAGGTGGGTGGCCACTGATATCCACCTGGATCAATCCTCCCTCCATAGGAAGCAATGGTCTCCATTGTGTTCAGTTCCCAGGGGAGAAGGAAAAGCGTTTGTTGAATCTGCATCTTGGTGAGCTGCTTGTCTTGCTGGAGACGTCACACTACTCAGTTTATGGAAGTCTATCATGAACCTATTGAGGTTAAGGTTGTTCAACAAGTCGAGATACATGAGAGGACAGTGTGAAGAAGGAATCTTTGCTCTTTGCTGCAACCTTGTCGACCTGCTTTTGTTGGATAGAAGGTGCTTGGGGCAAGGTTGTAGTGGTGGTAGTGTCCTTTTGTTCTCCTTTTGAACAGATTGTGAAGAAGCTGAATTTTGCAGTATGAGATACTACCTTGCGACACTTTTTAGGTTGAACAGTAGTCGGAACTACTTCTGGTATTCTGTAGAGATGACCCCCCAAAGTAACAATGACACTATGGGGTCGAGACTCATAAACAACATGGCGTCTCCACATATATGGTTGGCCCAAGAGCACATCACAGACATCGAGTGGGGAAACATCACATAATACCTCATCCTTGAAGGGTTGGATGCTGTATGATAATCGACATTGTTGGCTGACACGGAGATCTCATCCTTGGCGAAGCCACCCAATGTTTTATGGCTGCGGGTGTGGTGTTGTCGACAATCCCAATTGTTTGACGACCTCTGCTGAGATGAGGTTCTTCTAGCTTCCACTATCAATAATAAAATGTAGCAGGGTCCCCTTCATCCACATCTGTGAATGAAAAAGGTGCTCCCCTTCTTCAGGATCTATTGGTTCTTCTGGTTGAATTGTTGCGGTCACGACAATAGTAGTGGGGTCTACGTTGATGATCTGTCTTTTACCATTATTTTCAAAATCAGATTATGAATCAAGATTTGGCTCCTTGTCTCTGATCTTGTCCACCAATGACTGTTTTGAGCGAAATTTATCGGTGTTGTGCCAAGGGCTTTTTTGGAACTCACACCATTTTCTAGTGTCCTTCTTTGTCTTCCCGTGACCCTTCTTTTCCTGTGTCTTGGACTAGTTTTCAGGAGACTGTTTGTTCAAGCCGTCTTTGTCATACTTTGGTTGTTGTGGATTTGTAGACCTAAATTCCCATTTGTTCTAGTGCTTAAATTTCTGCTCAATTTTAACAGCATATCGATAAGAAGCATCGAGTGATGAGATGTCCAGAAAATCCATTTCAGTTTGGATGTATCTGTGTAGAGCCCCACGGTATTTCAGAACCAAATGTCACTCAGAGTCTTTGATACCCATCTTGGTGCACAAGGTATGGAAGGTATTGGTGAAATCTGAAACTTCTTGGCCCCTCTCTTGCCACAGTGTGGTCCATCTCATGTACTGGTCCTCATAGTTGCCAACAGGGTAATACTGTTCTTTTACCGTATCTACGAAAAAATCCTAGGTGGGATCGACCCCATATATTCCAGACTCCTCTGTGGAATTTTTCTCCCAGTAAGTTTCCCACCAATGTTTGACATGAGGGAGATATTTGAGGAGTGCAAAGGTGATCTTTTCTTTGTTAGAAAAATTGTGAACAGAGAAATAACCTTCTAGCAGAGTTAACCATTTTTCTAGGGCTTCTGCATCTATCTGTCCTTCAAATACAAGAATATCAAAATTAACTTGTACCTTGAAAGGCAAGGTGCCTCCAAAATGGCCGCTTGATGAAGATGTGCCTGATGCTATCGGCAGGCGTTGAAGGATGTGGGAAAAATTCTCCATCATTTCATCCCTCTGTCACGTGAGAGCTTGCTCAAGCAATAGATTGATAGGATCACCTGCTCCGTCGTTTTTCTTTTCTTCTGCCATTGAGGGTTTCTTGAGTGTGCAAGAGTGATTGTCTTCAAGAGATACAAGCTCGAGACCCAACTTGATATACTCGGACCTCGTCGAGGACATGCACTGAAAAAATGATCAAGAGGAGCTTGCTCTGATACCACTGATCCAGATTATTTTTGGCACAAAATGAGAGAGGAGATATAATAAATAAATGCATAGAGATATTGTAGATATTCAATAATATAATAGAAATGTATCAGAGATGCAACCATAAACATAGATATACAGTAATACACAATTTCTATTAATCATAGAAATGTACAGAGACTGTAAAAATACAGAG
>JZKD02S1674100.1:145829-164468 GCA_000966675.3 Picea glauca | reverse complement strand
CACATATATGGTTGGCCCAAGAGCACATCACAGACATCGAGTGGGGAAACATCACATAATACCTCATCCTTGAAGGGTTGGATGCTGTATGATAATCGACATTGTTGGCTGACACGGAGATCTCATCCTTGGCGAAGCCACCCAATGTTTTATGGCTGCGGGTGTGGTGTTGTCGACAATCCCAATTGTTTGACGACCTCTGCTGAGATGAGGTTCTTCTAGCTTCCACTATCAATAATAAAATGTAGCAGGGTCCCCTTCATCCACATCTGTGAATGAAAAAGGTGCTCCCCTTCTTCAGGATCTATTGGTTCTTCTGGTTGAATTGTTGCGGTCACGACAATAGTAGTGGGGTCTACGTTGATGATCTGTCTTTTACCATTATTTTCAAAATCAGATTATGAATCAAGATTTGGCTCCTTGTCTCTGATCTTGTCCACCAATGACTGTTTTGAGCGAAATTTATCGGTGTTGTGCCAAGGGCTTTTTTGGAACTCACACCATTTTCTAGTGTCCTTCTTTGTCTTCCCGTGACCCTTCTTTTCCTGTGTCTTGGACTAGTTTTCAGGAGACTGTTTGTTCAAGCCGTCTTTGTCATACTTTGGTTGTTGTGGATTTGTAGACCTAAATTCCCATTTGTTCTAGTGCTTAAATTTCTGCTCAATTTTAACAGCATATCGATAAGAAGCATCGAGTGATGAGATGTCCAGAAAATCCATTTCAGTTTGGATGTATCTGTGTAGAGCCCCACGGTATTTCAGAACCAAATGTCACTCAGAGTCTTTGATACCCATCTTGGTGCACAAGGTATGGAAGGTATTGGTGAAATCTGAAACTTCTTGGCCCCTCTCTTGCCACAGTGTGGTCCATCTCATGTACTGGTCCTCATAGTTGCCAACAGGGTAATACTGTTCTTTTACCGTATCTACGAAAAAATCCTAGGTGGGATCGACCCCATATATTCCAGACTCCTCTGTGGAATTTTTCTCCCAGTAAGTTTCCCACCAATGTTTGACATGAGGGAGATATTTGAGGAGTGCAAAGGTGATCTTTTCTTTGTTAGAAAAATTGTGAATAGAGAAATAACCTTCTAGCAGAGTTAACCATTTTTCTAGGGCTTCTGCATCTATCTGTCCTTCAAATACAAGAATATCAAAATTAACTTGTACCTTGAAAGGCAAGGTGCCTCCAAAATGGCCGCTTGATGAAGATGTGCCTGATGCTATCGGCAGGCGTTGAAGGATGTGGGAAAAATTCTCCATCATTTCATCCCTCTGTCACGTGAGAGCTTGCTCAAGCAATAGATTGATAGGATCACCTGCTCCGTCGTTTTTCTTTTCTTCTGCCATTGAGGGTTTCTTGAGTGTGCAAGAGTGATTGTCTTCAAGAGATACAAGCTCGAGACCCAACTTGATATACTCGGACCTCGTCGAGGACATGCACTGAAAAAATGATCAAGAGGAGCTTGCTCTGATACCACTGATCCAGATTATTTTTGGCACAAAATGAGAGAGGAGATATAATAAATAAATGCATAGAGATATTGTAGATATTCAATAATATAATAGAAATGTATCAGAGATGCAACCATAAACATAGATATACAGTAATACACAATTTCTATTAATCATAGAAATGTACAGAGACTGTAAAAATACAGAGTGAAAGACTCTCTAGAATGGTGGCAGCTTATCTCTGAGAAGAGATGTGACGGCAACTCGCATTCGCAAGAAGATGATTAAAATGATGCTCTGAAGTGACTTTTACAATAAATGGGAATGCCAAAATTCCTAGACATCCAAAAACCTAACCCTAGGAGATGAAGTGCCAAAAGTCATGTGGGCCCCATTTGGGTAAGTTAGTACATCAACTTCCCAGGGCCGTAACTTTTGCATACGATCTCCGTTTTAGGCGTATGATAGCTCGTTGGAAAGGTGTTGTCGAGGAGATTCATTTTGGGGGATAAATTATTACTTCATATGTCATTGAGAACCTTGATCTCAAAAAACCTTCATCTAGGCCCTCAAAATGGCCACGGAAGTTAAAACCTGCTAAAAATAGTAAATTGCCAAAATTGCCAAAAAGTTGTTTTGAGCCAGTTGGAAAAGGTGGGTGGCCACCGATATCCACCTAGATCACTAAGGTAGGAACATAATATGTTTTCTATGTATCCATTTTCCATTATAGTAGATATCTCATGGGAACAAATAGGAATATGCCTACCTTGAATCAATTCATTTATTCTCTCACACATGACTAGACAAAACTCATTCATATGGGCCTAATAAAGGATCCAAAGCACATGAAATCACCATTCATGATGGAAAAGGATCATACAAAAAAAATAGAAAGGAGAAACATAACAAGAAGGAGGGATATTCCAAACCCTTCAACGATTCTTCAGGTTCCAAAGACTCTTCAAATTCCAAGAAGAAGAAGAAGGGAAAGAATTGCACTTACTACAATAAACCAAATCATGAATAATCCACATGCATGAAGAAGCAAATAGATCTTATGGCATAGGTACTTCAGTATAAAAACCTTGGAAACTTCATTCTAGAAGGAAACAAGAAGAATATGGAAGAATATCATGCTCCTAAGAAAGGTAATCATCATGTTCTTGTTGCAATTAATTCCTCATCTGATTCATGGATTATATATTCTGGTGCATCACATCATATGGAAGAGAAATAGAAATTTTTCACTTCTTTGAGTTCATGCTCAAGACCCCCTATTCTCATGGGGGATGATACTCTAGTAGCAGTAATAGGAGAGGAGAGAGTGGAACTTAGTAATGGTAGTTTTGAGAATGTTTTACATGTTCCAAATATTTCTATGATTCTTCTCTCAATTTATCATATCACTTAGAAAGGTAAAAAGGTTGAATTTACATCAGATTTAGTTTTTGTACTTGACATGCATGAAAATTTATTTATTGCAATTGGTGAGGTAGATCACAAATCAAGGTTGTATAAATTCACTAAGTCTAATGATGATGACTCCTCTTTTCTACTTACACATAAGGATATTACTTTGCATGCACCTCTAGTGCAACATGCAGATACTCTTGTGCTTCCATTAGTTCCATACATAAGAGATGATTCCATACACTCATATTATATACATGGAAATGAGTAGGTAGTACAACCAGATAATGATCTTGCATTAAATCTTTAGCAGATTCCCAAGAGGGCATATTTCACACTTCAGGAAGAAGGTGTCCTTGCAGGGGATCCATTGGATTTTAGGACAACTCGATATCATCATGAGGAGCCTTCTCATGTACTTTCAGCTTCTGAACCTACGATGCCCATGCATATTTGCTATATAGTCCAATCATCAGATCCACATACCTACAATAAGGTTGTGGGAAATCCATTCTATCAAGAAGCCACGCAGGAGGATTATGACTCACTCCTAGATAATCAAACTTGGGATTGGGTTCCACTTACACCAAAAAGGAATATTTTCAAGTGCAGATGGGTCCACGGGATCAAGAGGTACAAGGCTAGACAGGTTGCTAAAGGACTTCATCGGATACATAAATATTTATACATCTTCAGAAATACTTTAAATGAGCAGAAGTTTCATACTTTACAGGGTTGTCTTAGAGTGAAGAACATAGTTTCCTAGCATCTTCCTTTTCTTCATTTGATGCATTTTATTTTGAGAGGGGGGAGGGGCGGGTTTTTCTCGGGTGGTTTTCCCTCTTTCCTCATTTGTATTCATTGTTCATTAGTTGCATTGTACACGAGTACCTAATATGACCTAGTTGCCGGGACTCATTTTTACTCCATAGTGATGTTGAGGGGGGTGTTGGATTCGCCTTTGTTTTTTCTAGCCCGTCTCAATTTTCATCTCTTAATGTTCGAAATCGAAAGATGGTTTTCGTATTTTCCGTCCGTGGTTTCAAAATCTCTGAAGTCTTATCACGCAAGCAGCGATGATTATTGTACTCTCGAGGCGAGTTCTACCTTTCGGCAAAACAAATTTCCCCCTTTTGTTCTACCTCGGGATTTCGTATGATGGATGATATAGATCACATAGTTCACAAGTCTCGAGTGACAAGACGGTGAAATCACTTTAAATTTTCACCCAGGGAAGTAACGGGAGTAAAGTTTTGATCCGGATTATTTTTAGCATGAAATGAGAGTGGAGATATAATAAAGAAATGCACAGAGATATTGTAGATATTAAATAATATAACAGAAATGTATCATAGATGCAACCATAAACACGAATATACAGTAATACACAGTTTCTATTAATCAGAGAAATGTACAGAGACTGTAAAAATATAGAGTGAAAGACCACTAGAATGGTGGCAGCTTATCTCTGAGAAGAGATGTGACGGCTACTCGCATTCGCAAGAACATGATTACAATGAGGCTCTGAAGGCCTTTTTACAATAATTAGGAATGACAAAAACCCTAGACATCCAAAAAACCTAACCCTAGGAGATGAAGCGCCAAAAGTCATGTGGGCCCCATTTGGGTAAGTTGGTGCATCAACTTCCCGGGGTCGTAACTTTTGCATACGATATTCGTTTTAGGCGTATGATAGCTCGTTGGAAAGATCTATCCGAGAACTAAAATGATTGAGACAAAATAGCATCATAGATAAAATTTTGCGAGAGAAACATACCCAAAAAAACATCGTTTAGGGCCTCAAAATGTCCCCGAAAGTTCAGGACCTGAAAAAACTGCTAAAAATAGTAAATTACCAGAAATGCCAGAAAATTGTTTTGAGCCAGATGGAAAGGTGGGCAGCCACCGATACCCATCTGGATCATTCCTCCACCCTTAAGAAGCAATGGTCTCCATTTCATTGAGTTCTTGAGGGAGAGGGGAAAGCGATTGCTGAATCTAAATCTTGGTGATCTGCTTGCCTTGTTGGAACTATCACGCTGTTTGGTTTGCTGAAGGTCCTCACGAACCTGTCGCTAGAAGGGTTGGACCTTTTTAACCAGTCTGGCTACATGAGATGACTATGTGCAGAAGGAATCTTTGTGCTTTGTTGCAACCTTGTCGACCTACTTCTGGTGGATAGAAGGTGCTTGGGTCGAGGCTGTAGTGGTTGCAATATCCGTTTGTTCCCCTTTTGAACAGATTGTGGAGAAGATGAATTTTGTAGTATGAGATACTACCTTGCAGCACTGTTTAAGTGGGGTAGTAGTTTGAACTACCTCTAGTATCCTATAGAGATGACCCCCTAGAGTAATAATGACACTACAGGGTCGAGACTCATAGATAGCATGGCGTTTCCACATATATGGCTGGCCCAAGATAACATCGCAAACATCTAGTGGGGCAACATCACATAATACCTCATCCTTGAAGGGTTGGATGCTGTATGACAATCGACACTGTTGGCTGACATGAAGATCTCGTCCTTGGCGAAGCCACCCGATTCTGTATGGTTGCAGGTGTGGTGTTGTCGACAATCCCAACTATTTGACGAGCTCTGCTGAGATGAGGTTCTTTTGTCTTCCACTATCAACAATAAAATGCAGTGGGGTCCCCTTCACCCACATCTATGAATGAAAAAGGTGTTCCCCCTCTTCTGGATCTGTTGGTTCTTCTGGTTGAATTGTTGCGATCGTGACAATAGCAGTGGGGTCTACGTCGATGATCTGTCTTTTACCAGTATTTTAAGAATCAGATTCTGAATCAGGGTTTGGCTCCTTGTATTTGATCTCGGCCACCAATGACTATTTTGAGCGACATTCATCGGTGTTGTGCCAGGGGATTTTGTGGAAATCACACCATTTTCCAGTGTCCTTCTTTGTCTTCCCATGACCCTTCTTTTCCTGTGGCTTGGATTGGTTTTCGAGGGACTGTTTGTTAGGGATGTCTTTGTCATACTTTGGTTGTTGTGGATTTGCAGACCCAAACTCCTGTTTGTTCTAGTGCTTAAATTTCTGCTCGATTTTAACAGCATATCGATAGGCAACATCGAGTGATGAGATGTCCAGGAAATCCATTTCAGTTTGGATGTATTTGTGCAGAGCCCCATGGTATTTCATAACCAAATGTCACTTGGAGTCTTTGATACCCAGCTTGATGCACAAGGTATGGAAGGTATTGGTGAACTTTAAAACTACTTGGCCCCTCTCTTGCCGCAGTGTGGTCCATCTCATGTATGGGTCCTCATAGTTGCCAACAGGGTAATACTGTTCTTTTACCGCATCCAAAAAAAAATCCCAAGTGGGATCGGCCCCATATATTCCAGACTCCTCTATGGAAATTTTCTCCCAGTAAGTTTCCCACCAATGTTTGACATGGGGGAGAGCTTTAAGGAGTGCAAAGGTGATCTTTTCTTTGTCGGAAAAATTGTGAACAGAGAAATAACCTTCCAGCAGAGTTAACCATTTTTATAGGGCTTCTGCATCTATCTGTCCCTCAAATACAGGAATATCAAAGTTAACTTGTACCATGAAAGGAGAGGTGCCTCCAAAGTGGTCGCTTGATGAATATGTGCCTGATGCTATCGACAGGCGTTGAAGGATGTGGGAAAAATTCTCCATCATTTCGTCCCTCTGTCGTGTGAAAACTTGCTCAAGCAATAGATTGATAGGATCGTCTTCTCCATCGTTTTTCTTTTCTTCTGCCATTGAGGGTTTCTTAGGTGTGAAAGAGAGATTGTCTTCAAGAGAGACAAGCTCGAGACCCAACTTTCCATACTCGGACCTCGTCGGGGACATGCACTGAAAGAAATGATCAAGAGCAACCTACTCTGATACCACTGATCCGGATTATTTTCAGCACGAAATGAGAGCGGAGATATAATAAAGAAATGCACAGAGATATTGCAGATATTCAATAATAAAACAAAAATGTATCAGAGATGCAACCATAAACACAGATATACAGTAATACATGATTTCTATTAATTAGAGAAATGTACAGAGACTGTAAAAATACAAAGTGAAAGACTCGCTAGAATGGTGGCAGCTTATCTCTGAGAAGAGATGTGACGGCTACTTGCATTCGCAAGAAGATGATTACAATGAGGCTCTGAAGGCCTTTTTACAATAAGCAGGAATGTCAAAAACCCTAGACATCCAAAAAACTTAACCCTAGGAGATGAAGCACCAAAAGTCATGTGGGCCCCGTTTGGGTAAGTTGGTGCATCAACTTCCCGGGTTCGTAACTTTTGCATATGATCTATGTTTTAAGCCTATGATAGCTCGTTGGAAAGATCTATCTGAGAGATACAACACTCTAGACAAAATAACATCATAGATGCTATTTTGCGAGAGCAACATACCCAAAAAAACATCGTTTAGGGCCTCAAAATGGCCCCGGAAGTTCAGGACCCGAAAAAACTGCTAAAAATAGTAAATTACCAGAAATGTCAGAAAACTGTTTTGAGCCAGATGGAAAGGTGGATGGCCACCAATACCCATCTGGATCAAGTTTTCCCTAAATCATGATTAAACGTCATCGGGTTTTCGCGTCTTGGCGTGTACTAAATACAAAAGTTTATTGTCGTAACCCTGATAGCCAAAACTACAAGCTCCTTATTTTAGTAACCCATGTCAAGGTTATGGGTAAAAGCTAAACCATAGTAAAGTTCTATTGGCAATTCACCACTCGACGTTTTCTTTTTAAAAAAGTTACACTGTCTAAGCCCCGACTCACAAAATCACAATAAGGATATGAACATAATTAATTAATCACTTAATCCGAGTTTATCTTCCCTTTTAATTAAGTCGTATTTTCGTGATCTCGTGGTTTCACAGCTCGGCATGCAAACTTCCCGAAAACTTATCTTCGAATCTCTGAGTCGCGATATGGCGAATATAAATAATTACATAATCAATTAAGCGCCTAATCACAATTGTGGTATTATTAACCAAAATCGATCATCGCAAATTCGGGGGTTAGAGGTCCAAAGAGTTGAAGCAAAATTCCTGATACAATGAGTACCGAAAGATTAATTAACGTTGGTAAAACCAGATTAATTAAGATAAATCAATATCTCCTGTGCTTTAATGCTTGCACAATTTATGAGGTAGTCTTATTTCTTCCATATGCCAACTGACATTTCAAACCGCCAAAATTAATGGCATTAATTATGAAATAAGGCAAATTGACGAACAAAGATTGTGCTTTTATTGCTAAATTTATTCCTAAACATGATTTGACAGATCTGTTCTAAAAAGTACTGAGTTTTTGAATATATATAGAGTTGTGGTACATTATAACAAATGCATTTTTATATTACATAGAGAACACTTTCTCAACGAGCTAACTTCTGTATGTATACATATTTTTATCGTAGAAGAGCTAAAGCAGGATCTCCAAGCATAGCCCCGCGAAAAGCATCCAAGGCCAGTGTTGAGGTTTCAGGACAAGGTTCGGACAATGTCGCTGATAATTCACCTCGAAGTATCGACTCAGTCCCGAATTGGTCGTTCGTTTCTGATGTTCTGCAGGCCGAATTAGTGGATTATTCCAATGATTCCAGCGACAATGAAAAAGATGACATAACCACCAAGTATAATATAGTCATTCAATCGGGAATGCATAAAGTAGCATCCAGGCCATGACTACTGCCATATTATGATATGGTCCGATGGGCATTAGACAATGTGGACATACCAAACAGAACCATCATGAATGAGCAGAAGGTCACCATCGGGACTTTCAGGCCTAAACATCTGCAAGCCATGTATAAGTTGCCCACAACGTCCGACTTTACATATGGCGCCGAATTCTTGGACGAGTTCAAACAGAAGGAATGTGCACAGTATGATAAAACCATGTCTAGCTTAATAAAAGATTGGGTTTCGCACCCTGCGAAGTTCAGGGCAGACAACCACGATATATATTCAATAACTTCCTTAGAACGACAGTACAAGTATGTAGCTATGATGACATGCAGATTATACGGGAGAGAGGACACCTCACATTTCTTTCTTCCATGGGTGCCTCTAATATTTTGAGTTGCCAAAGGTTGTTCCTTCGACTCGGCGAAAATGTTGTCCGATAGCTTGACCAGTCGGGTCACAGAGTATCAAGCACAGAAAGAAAGTGGAAAAATTGCTTCATTGTTTATGTGTGCATACATTATGGACGTCGTTTGATTTCTAACACCTTTTCCATTAATGAGTTGGAGTTGGACTCCAGCAGAAGACGAGCCTATCCACGTCTATCATGCGAAATCATGGGAAACCAAAGTGGCAAATTTTGTATATGAAATCTTCAAATGGGTGATGGTGCCTCTGCATGTCACTATTTTCGGTCACCCGACACCCAGGATCTCGGACAATATAGTGACAAATCTGAGCAGCATAGCTGACTGGTATGTAGAAGCCAAATTTTCATATCTCAAAGTTTTTGGGGCTTTTGTTCCCCCGCATGCATTTCCATTGTTCATTCCTGACAAGCTGGCTTGTCATGAGGTTGCTAGACAAACAATAATCAGTGGTATAAGAAAGGAGCTTAAAGGATACTCAAAGAAGGTATGGCCACCTTTTCCTATTCATTTAAATTCATATTCTTTATTAGATTTTAGGCATGCCAAAGCTGAGGCAGCAGCCCTGGAAGACCTAAATTTGGTCCTCATTGAATACAAGAAGCATGATCCGCAAAGGTTTGTGAGTAATCATTTGGCCAGTTGTAGGCTCAAGAGATTTAAACATGAAAATTTTCCCTCGGATGACATTTTCCTAGGGGCAAGATCTTATGTCGAGATTTTAGCTCGGATCCAAACATTGGCACCTAAAGAGAGGGCCGATGTTCTGAAATTCCAAGAACATCGACGCAGTTGTCTTCCCATAGTATTACTGGGTGAGAATCTCAGTACAGTGAAGGCGAAACAAAAAGATGTCGAAGGCTCCACGGATGCAAATCCCGGTCAAGAAAAACACCAGGATGGGGAAGAGAAAACTAAGAGTCCGAAAGAAGAGATAAAGACTCTCGAACCGCCGAAGAAGCAGAGTCTGGTTACTACTCCGAGACCATCAACAAAACAAATCGAAGATCCTATCACATTGGTTACTCCCTTGCAATCGAGTCAGGGAAATATTGATATAGGGTGGATCTTCAATGAAGAGTTGAGGCCTATAAGGGTGGAAGAGCTCCCTCCAAATGAGTTCTTCTTCGATAAGAAAATAAAAGTAGTAGTAAAGAGAGAGTTCTACCAGGAAGGGGAATCGACAGTCAAGAAATACAAAGTTATGACTGATGGGAAGGACAAGAAAAATCAACAGTTCGCAACAGAAATAGCTGGGACATTAGGTGCATATGCCACAGGGAACCAATTTTCAGTCAGGGTTTTGAAAAACCAGCTTAAACGAAAAAATCGCCTCATCAAGACCCTTGAAGCCAGACTAGCCACAACAATGGAGACTGCCAAAGACCAGGCGAGTGTAGGTATAGAGAAAGCAAGGTTGGCCGATAAAAATGAGATATACCTACTCAAGACTAAGCTCGAACAAGCACAGTTGGTGGTTCAGGATGGTCAGATGCAAGCGAGCCAACAAAAATATTTGATTGAAAAGCTGCAGGCTAGGGTGGAATCGTCGAAAGCAAAGTGATAAATATCGGGATGTTTCAATCCCAGGCGATGGTGATTCAGAGCAGAGTCTCTGCGGCCCAACGAAATTTACTCGGCAAGGTAGAGGTGATTTGGGACAACTACTTCCTGGTTAATCAAGTTTTGGAGAATTTAACTGCTAGAGAAAGGGAAGTTGGAGTAGCATGGGTTGCCTTCCAAGAGGCTGTGATAGCCACAAACAACAGGGATTCAGGAAGTACTCCCAGGTTCACCATTTTGGAGCAGACCAGAGGAAACATTCTATTAAAAGAATGGGAGTATAGCATCGCGGAAGGCAAGCTGCAAGACAAAAGGGTAACGAATTCCTTAGAAGAGGCCTTTAGTTTTATAGATGGTAATCTACTAGGCATTGATAGCGGAGGTAATGCTGAGGCATTGATTCAAGTGAATATGGAAAAAATCTCTCTTGATTTAAAGGAAAAAGAGGAAAGAGATTCGGACGAGATCTCCCAAGTGACTATGGCGGACATAGTCCAAATAGACAACTATATGATTAAACCAAGCGTGCAATTATGTGCTATCGACATCATAGACAGACAGGCTACCGTAATTAGCCCGAGATTGTTACTCTTTTGAGGCCAATTGTCAAGCAGAACCATCAAGGCTGATATCTCGATTGGTTGAAAGATGTGTCACCTATACCGAGCACATGCGAGGAAAAACTTCTGGCACCAAGTAAAGACAGAGAAGAAGAAATGGAGTGATTGCTCTCCTCCCTATCATAGCCGAAATTTTTTTGACGATTGAGATTCCGTATTATTGTAAAACTGCATAAATATACCATAGAAAGAAAGAAAAAGGGTTGGACCTTTTTGTGTTGATTGTAACAGAGTTTTTACACTTTGAGAGTTAATACAAAGCAAATCTGAAGATTCTCAATTCCGTCATGACGGTGTTATGAGTTTGTTTTCTTGTATCTCATATTTCGTTTCATTTCATATTCTTATCTAATGAATGCTTCGCTATAATTTAGCACAACCTCTACTATAGCGAATGAATTTTGATTTTCTATAATTGTTTACTGTTTTTCCTCTGTACCATCTATCAGCAGGTGTAAGTCCAGTCAACACTTTCAGAATTCTATATATATATATTATGCTTCATCGGGTTATTTCCTTACATTTTTCTTCCTCTGTTTATACGTGAGATTCTCCCTTGATATGAGCCTTACTTGATAGACAGCTAAATGTTTTCCCCCACCTCATACAATTTTATTAAGATATAACCCAGTTATGGGAAAGATCCTTTGATTTGCACCTAGTTTTTGTTTCTGAAACCGTAAACTCTCTTTTATATGACCGAATTGAGACAACACTTAATTTCCTTCTGAAGTTTTCTTATTTTTATTGTTCCTCCATGACTGTCCCTGTACCAACACAGCCCAATATCGAACCCGAATTATCAAATCAAACACACATTGCCTTAAACCTTTTCGATACTATTCTCAAAACAGCTACTACCCGGGTTGAACTCGAATGTTCATGGGCAACGATTGAATAGGATATAACCATCCAGGAACAGTTGGAAGCTAGACAACACCAACGTAGAAATCTTCCCTAGTTTCCCTTGCGGAAGGTTGTCGTTTCTCTCTTCCCTACCCTTTACCCACTTTCGGATGCCTAGACACTATACTTCTAATCCTTAAGTACAGACTTTGGAACAACATCTTTTTGGCGTCGTTGTCGGGGACCGAAGTTACGAAAAAAATTTCCCTGGGAAAACGACATTTGTTTTTCGTTGAAAGTGTTACCCTTTGATAGTGAACAAAGAGTAAACACCTTTTTTAAGGCTTCCTAATCTTTCACTTGGCGACTCCACGAATGATAAACTGGCATCTGGTCGAAGGAATACCAGACAAAACCCGGATGGTAAGCAGATTACACCCGTTAATGATCTCGAGAAGATTCTAAAGGTGAGAGGCTCTCTTAAGCCAACCGTTGCAGTCTACAAACTTAAACCCCCACAAATGAAGACAAAGAGTTCTTCTGAACCCTCAAATTCACTCAATCCTCTCTTTGATACTAAATATTTAACATCAAACTGCTCCGAAGTTAGGGGTGAGATTCATCCAACAGTCCCCTTAGTACACAAAGGAAAGGGCCCTCTTGAAAGTTCATCGGCAATTGACATACCATATTTCATTTAGTTAAATTTCCCGACCTCACCTAATTGTGAAGAGTGTGTTACACATTTAGTTTCCACACCCGTCGGTTCTCCCGATTTCATCTCTTGCAAATCTGAGGAACTAAGTTCTCGCGTTCCTTATCATTCATCATCAGATTTTCCTCTTCACGAAGAAAATAAAGATTCACTTTTAATTTTCCAAAACCCCCTTTACGACTTTCCACTAATAACGATGGCAGCCGCTAGAGGAGGAGGTGGAGGGTTTATAGGAGGAGGTGGAGGGTTTATTGGAGGAGGAGGGGGAGGAGCTCCTATAGGAGGAGCTGGAGGCCAAGGGCATGCCCCCCCTCCCTGAGTGTTTTCGAAAGTTGCAGCAAGATACGCTCCCTTAGTATTTCCCATTCCTCTGCACGACCTTCCCGAAAACTATATAAAAAATTTGCCAAAATTCACTAGGGATGGGGATCTCACTACGGCCGAACACATTAATTTATTTGATCAATTCGCCAATATCCTAGGTATCGAACATGAGGATGTATATTCAAGACTTCTTGTCCAAACCTTCGAAGTCCAGGTTCGAGCTTGGTTTCGAAGCCTACCTGCAGCATCTATCTTGTCTTATGACGCTTTGGAAGATGTTTTCCTCAGACAATGGGGCGAGAGAAAACACCATCTATATTATTTAACAGAATTTGGGTCTTTAAGAAAAACGAATTCAGAAATAGTCATGGAATTTATTCAAAGATTCAACAAATTGTATAACAAAATCCCAGCCGAGGTTAAACCGTCCCAACCTGCAGCCAAAGTAACTTTCGTTGGGGATTTCAAACCAGATTTTTCACTCCTTTTGTGAGAAAGAAGGGGAGCCACCCTAAACTGAATGCAGGACGATGTGGTAGAAATCGAGTCTAATATGATGGCTTCGGGTAATCTTAAATCTAAAATAGAAACGGGAAACCGAGAAACTAAACGCTTTAGAGAACAAGCAGGTCTGTCAGGGTCTAATAGATCCACAGATGACAGGGTAGAAGATATGGCCAGAGTAATTAAAGAACTGTCTAATAAAATATCCAGAATGGAGATTGAACATGCCAAAGATGATTATTTCCCCAAAGAGGATTTCAAGAGGAACCCCAACCCCCCGAACCAGCAAAGACAAATAAAAAATGAAGATCAAAAAATACAAGCTCTCTTAAAGAGGGAAAATTTTATAGGAGCAAACGATCTCCAAGATTTCGGAGATTTGGATAATGATGTCACGAACTTCGGTGATGACTGCACACAACTGTATCTAACTAGAGAATATTATGAGAAATCTCTAAGCACTCAACAATTGTCAGTTAAGGGTGAAGAAAGTGATCATACTGACCTTTGTGGATCTCAATAGGAAACTGAAATGATAATGGTTGAGATTCAACCTAAATACAACTTAAGATCTAAGAGTAAGCCCATCTCAATTGCTCAACCCAAGAAAATCCTCCAAAGAGGTCAAACTTATGAGCCTACTCCAGAAGAGACCTTATTACCCAACAACAAAATGAAATTAGTAAGCACACAAGAGTCCGAAGTGGGAAAAGTTGAGACCCAAGCAAAAGGATCCGAAACGGCTAATAAAATTACGCCTTCAACCAAGACCATGAGTAATAAAGTGGTCCATATGAATAAATCGAAAAGGAAGGATTCGGAAGTATCAACCAAAGAAATAGACAAGGTGAGCGGAACTTTTAGTTTTGAAAATGAGATAAATAAAATTAAGATACCAATCCCTCTGGTAGAATTAGCAAAAAACCTCGCTTATCGAAAGCAAATTACCAAAGTGATGGGTGTCTCAGAGATAGAAAGTCAGTATGACATTTTAAACTTGGAAGATGACAAACCTAACATCACTTTTGGTCCACATTTTGAAGGGGCCAAAGATACTATTGCTTCCTTTTATATCACTTTAAATGTATATGATCAATTTCTACATAATTTCATGTTAGACTCCGGAGCCTCCCATAACGTTATGCCTAAGATTATTATGGACAAATTGGGTCTCCAAATCACCAGACCTTATGGAGATCTTTACTCTTTTGACTCGGAAGGGTTAAGTGTATGGGAATGATAAAGGACTTAGTAGTTACCCTGGTACAGGTCCCAGTTAAGAGTATCCTGATGGATGTGGTTATTGCAGATATTCCCCCTAAGTATGGCTTACTGTTGTCTAGGTCAGGGGGAGCCAAGCTGGGGGGTTCTTTTCAATTGTATATGATGTTCACCACAATTCCTGTGTTTGGTGGTCAGTTTACTCGGTTGTACAGAGAAACGAGATTAGCATATACGGTAAGAGACCCTCAAAACCCGAACAATTTCCTTATTTATATTACGGATCAAGATTTAGGAAATTGTATCTTATCTTTTGAATATGGTTTAGATGGTTGTCTGGAGGAAAACAATATAGAGAAAGAAGAGTCAAGTTATATGATAGAGGATCTGTGTAGCACCGGTGTCTGGAAAATGTATCTTGACGATGCCTCATCTTGTGAAGGGGTTGGTGCAGGAGTGCTTTTAGTGGCTCCCAAAGGAAAGTTTGTAGTTCCTTTTTCCTACAGACTCCAATGGGATATAGATTACACTAACAACGTATGTGAATATGAAGTGTTGGTCTTAGGATTAGAGGCTACCAAGAAGATAAAGATAAATAACTTGAAGGTATATGAAGATGGAGAGTTAATAGTCAAACAGATAAATCAACAGTACCAAGCCAAGCATCCCAGATTAAGATCATACAGGAATTGTGCCTGGGATCTCATGGAAAACTTTTTCTCATCCGTAAATATCCACTTCATCCTGCGCACAGAGAATTTACATACTGATGCATTGGCTAAAGCAGCTTCAACCTTCTCTCCTCCCACGACTTTCAAATTGAAGTATCACATGGAAATCATACACAGACCATCTATACCAGACAATATCCAGCACTGGCAGGTCTTTGAGGATGACGAACAAATTAAAAATTTTATTGAAGAGGTGGGTGAATTTTCTGAAACTCATGCAGACCAAGAAAATCAAAATGACCCGATATGGATCATGCAAGAAGGGGAGGATCTTGAAGCTTTCCAAGAAAAAATCACGGATCAGCGTATGCTGGTCCTAAAAAACAACTAGATTCCAAAAGGATTGATTCCTTTAGAAAGACTTTTTGATCAAAACGACATACCTGTGAAATCCACCTTACAACCCCAACCAGAAGAAGTGGAGGACTGTGATATAGGAACCAAAGAAGAATCCAGGATGGTAAAAATATCCAAATTCCTCCCTCCCGAAATAAAAATCAAGTATAAAGACCTACTCAGACAGTATAAGGATGTTTTCGTCTGGTCTTATGATGAGTTAAAGACATACGACACTTTCGTAATTAATCACAAGATACCTCTAAAACCTAGGGTCAAACCTTTTAGGCAAAATATTAGACAGATCAACCCCATTTTGTTACCCGTGATCGAAAAATAAGTTAAGAAACTTTTATACGCGAAAATAATAGCACCTCTGAGATATTCAGACTGGGTAGCAAACCTGGTCCCGGTCAGGAAAAAGAGCGAGGAAATCAGACTATGTGTGGATTTCGGGAATCTAAATAAGTTGTCTCTCAAGGACAACTATCCACTGTCCAAAATGGACCATGTGTTAGAAAAGGTAGTTGGAGCCAACCGAATGTCTATGATTGACGGGTTCTCTGGTTATAATCAAATTGCCATGAATGTACAAGATAGAGAAAAAACTGCTTTCACCACACCATGGGGTACATTCCTGTATGATAAAATTCCTTTTGGTTTGATGAATGTAGGGGCCACATTCCAACACGCTATGGACATCAATTTCATCAATGAAAGGGATAAGTTTGTAGTCATTTATCTCGACGATTTGACGGTTTTCTCTAAAACCGACGAAGAACACTTGATACATCTTAAACAGACTTTCGAAAAATGCCGCAAGTTTGGTCTATCTTTAAATCCAAAGAAATCACATTTCGCCATGCGGGAAGGTAAGATTTTGGGTCATATCATATCTAGGGATGGAATCAGGATTGATCCTAAGAGGATTGAAGCGATAGATACTATAAACATTCCCAGAAATGTAAAAGAGATTCAATCTTTCTTAGGAAGAACAAATTTTTTACGAAGATTTATCCCGAATTTCGCTGAGATTATAAAATTGATCACAGGTTTGAAAAAGGACAGCGAAGTAAAATGGATGACCGAGGCCAAAGCATCATTCACACATATTAAGAGGGTTATAAGCGAGGCACCTGTATTAGCAAGTCTCGACTATCTAAAAGATTTTCTTATTTTCTCATTTGCCTCCAAACACACTATTGCCACGATGCTCCTACAAAAGAACGAAGAAGGTTTCAAACAACCGATCGCCCTTTTCAGCAAGAACCTTAGAGACACAAAACTGAAGTATGATATAATAGAAAAACAAGCATACACCATGGTAAAAGCATTAAAGGTATTCATAACGTATGTACTACACTCAAAGATAATTGCGTACGTACCTACCAGTTTTGTGAAAGATATTCTGGTACAACCAGACAACGATGGAAAAAGAGGGCGATGGCTCACCAAAATCCAAGAATTTGATCTAGAAGTCAAACCAACCAAATTGATAAAAGGGCAAGGCCTGTCCAAACTCTTAGCTGAGTCGAATTTCAGAGCCCTAGGTATCAATTTCCTACAGGAAGGCGACGAAAACATGAACCTGAACGAGCTAAATGATCAAACAAGTCCAAACAAGATCGAAGAGAAGTTCATATCGTCAGGTTGGTACAGAGACATAGTATCATACCTTCTAATTCTAAAATGACCAAATGAGCTATCACCATCAAAATCAAAAACTTTAAAACTACATGCAGTTAAATATTGTATCGTCGAAAGTCAGCTATATTGGAAAGATCCACTCGGTTTCCTGTTAGTCTGTTTAGTCGAATCGGAAACTCAGCAGGTTATAGACGAATTTCATGAGGGAATCTTTGGGGGGCATCATGCTTGGAGATCTATGGCTTACAAAATTCTGAGGGCTAGGTACTACTGGACAAAACTTTTCTCGAATGTTAATGCCAAAGTCCGATCCTGCAACCCCTGTCAGCGATTTGCAGGTAAACAGAAGCTCCTGGCACTGGCTTTAGTTCCAGTCAAAGCTGAAGCTCCATTTCAGCAATGGGGTCTAGACTTCATAGGTGAGATTAACCCCCATTCCAATGCTCAACACAAGTGGATCTTAACCGCAACAGATTATTTTACTAAATGGGTGGAAGCCATTCCAACCAAAAGGGCAACAAACTCGGTGGTAATCGATTTCTTAGAAGACAACATTTTGTCTAGGTTTGGTTTCCCCCGAAAGATAGTTACAGACAATGCCCAAGCCTTTAAATCTATGGCTATGATCAACTTCTGTCAGAAGTATAACATCGTTCTTGGCCATTCCATAGCATATTATCCCCACGGAAATGGATTGGCCGAGTCATCTAACAAGAGCCTGGTAAATATAATCAAGAAAGTATTGGATGAAAATAAAAGGTCTTGGCATGTGCACTTAAAATACGCATTGTGGGCAAATTGCATAAGAACAAAAAGGTCAATCGGCATTTCACCTTTTCAGATGGTATATGGGACCGATGTTGTTCTACCTATAAACCTATCACTCCCAGTGATGAAGTTATGGCAAGATTAAAATGAAGAACCCAATCATGTCACCAGGAGAATAAATCAAATGATTGAGGTTCAATAACATAGAATCGAAGTAGACGAGAAGATGTAGAAATACCAAGATGATATGAAGGCAATATTCGACCACAAAGCAAAGGACAGAGATTTCCTCCCAGGTGATTTAGTGTTAAGGTGGGATGCAAGAAAGGAAGAAGCAGCAAAACATGGTAAATTTGACCACCTCTGGTATGGGCCATTCAGG
>JZKD02S1674100.1:134796-145779 GCA_000966675.3 Picea glauca | reverse complement strand
AAAAAAAAAAAAAATTTTTTTTTGTATACTTATATATATATATATATATATATATATATATATATATTATTTACGCATTGTCTTTTAATTCTATTTTTTCTTTTATGAACTTTCAACACCTTTTGGATAGCCCCAATAACCTTCATATTTGCCTCTTACGGGATTCCAGCCACACACAAAATAAGCAGGAAAGGTAAACCGAAAGTTGGTCTCAGAAATAAATCGGCTTAAACAAGTGATACCCAAGAAGTTTGATATTTTGCAAAGAAATTGAAACGAAAAGGTAAAGATGAGATTTCCTAAAAGACATGTTCTAAAGCACTATTAAAGAAAATCGAGGTAACCTCATTCAAACTGCAATATTGGTTGAACCGATAAATGACAGAGTTGTTTCCTTGTTTAATCAAAAGCTAAGACAAATTAAATGATTCACCCAAACTAAAAGTAGTCAGCCGAAGTAAAGTACCCCCAAAGAAAACATCTACAAGAGTCAGTTTTGAATTTTTTTTGACCTCTGTATTCTCAGTCCGTAAGTCACTACCTGTCACCCCTTTTCTATCTTCGGGTTTACCTTTTAAAAAAGTCAGCATCTTTCTGTTTCACATAAGAAGGGATAAGAGTTTTATTTTCAACCTCGTGAGCCTCAAAGCAGATTGTGGAAAGAAAGCGGGTCTTCACAACTCCTTGATCCCTTTCTAAATGAAGGGACGCTTAAAGTGATCCTAACTTTCCTAGGTTTTTCAACAATATCGGAGGATTGAAGCTTGCTCAAATAGAATGCCCTAAAAAATTTATTTTTCCTTTTTTCCCTGAGAACGAAGGTATTGTGAAGGTCAAGGGAAGGTTGGTACCGAGTAATCAAAGTAAGTTGATAGACCTAAAATGAAAAATATTACACAGATATTATCCCTGATACAAACTGATTGCCCCCATCTTCGCGCTCTAAAAAGAAAATTATAGGACAGGTGGTGAAAGGAAATTCAGAAATGATTGTCCCCATCTAGTCCAAAAGACGATGAAATGAAATTCAGAAATGATTGCCCTTGTCTCAACATTTAAATGCATAAATATATTCCGAAGTGGTGAAAGGAAATTCAATAAAAGGGGCCAGATAACTTCACCGGGGTACTGAACAAGCTCACTGGCAGTGAAGCAATATCTAAGATATCTGTAAGGCTGTTATACATGAATATAAATCTACTCTGGTAACCGATTCTTTTTAAAAAACCCGATGTACATCCCAAGTTTAGACGGGACTCCCTAATTAAAAACATATAATCTTCTTCTTTTGATGCAAGTTGATAGCCACAAGATCTGTTGGGTCTCCTAGAACTGTTTTGATTGTCTTAAGGCAGATCTGAATTTAGTAACGGGAAAGGGAAAGTGGTGAAAGGGACTACAACTAAGTTTAAAAAGAGTATCTGAGTTTGAAAATCTTTTCAAGGTAAAAACGAAGTCTCTTTCCCCTTCGGTACCCTGTTCGCAGAAACCTTTTTCCCCTGATTGAAACTATTGACTCCATTTACCCAATATTGGCACATGGTCTACTGTTCTTCTTGTCTTACAAGAAAATGGGATCCCTAGTTGGAGCCTATGTTGGAGCTGCCTTTGTTTTTTCTATCCCGTCTCAAATTTCATGTCTTAATGTTCGAAATCGAAAGATGTTTTTCATATTTTCCGTCTGTGGTTTCAAAATCTCTGAAGTCTTATCACGCAAGCAGTGATGATTATTGTACTCTCGAGGCGATTTCTACCTTTCGGCAAAAAAAAATTCCCCCTTTTGTTCTACCTTGAGATTTTTTATGATGAATAATATATATCACATAGTTCACAAGTCCCGAGCGACGAGACAACAAAATTGCTTTAAATTTTCACCCAGGGCAGTAACAGGAGTAAAGTTTTCCCTAAATCATGATTAAACGTCATCGGGTTTTCGCGTTTCAGCATGTACTAAATAAAAAAGTTTATTGTCATAACACGGATAGCCGAAACCACGAGCTCCTTATTTTAGTAACACGTGTCAAGGTTATGGGTAAAATCTAAACCATGGTAAAGTTCTGTCGGCAATTTGCCACTCAGCGTTTTCTTTTTAAAAAAGTTACACTGTCTAATCCTCGATAAGTGAAATCATGATAAGGATATGAACATAATTAATTAATCACTTAATCTGAGTTTACCTTCCCTTTTAATTAAGTCATATTATCGTGATCTCACGATTTCGCAACTCGACATGCAAACTTCCCAGAAACTTATCTTCGAAGCTCCGAGTCGCAATATGGAAAATGTAAATAATTACGTAATCAATTAAATGCCTAATCACAATTGTGTTTTTATTAACAAAAATCGATCATCACAAATTCGAGGGTTAGAGGTCCAAAAAGGTAAAGCAAAATTCCCGATACAACGAGTACCGAAAGATTAATTAACGTTGGTAAAACTAGATTAATTAAGCTAAATCAATATCTCTGGTGCTTTTATGCTTGTACGATTTACGAGGTAGTTTTATTTCTTCCATACGCCAACTGACATTTCAAACCGCCAAAATTTATGGCATTAACTATTAAATAAGGCAAATCGAATAAAGATTGTGTTTTTATTGCTAAATTTATTCCTAAACATGATTTGACAAATCTGTTCTAAAAAGTACCGAGTTTTCGAATATATATAGAGTTGTGGTTCATTATAACAAATGAATTTTTATATTACGCAGAGCACACTTTCTCAGCGAGCTAACTTCTGTATGTATACGTATTTTTATCGCAGAAGAGCTAAAGCAGGATCTCCAGACATGGTCCCACGAAAAGAATCCAAGGCCAGTGTTGAGGTTTCAGGACAAGGTTCGGACAATGTCGATGATACTTCACCTCGAAGTATCGACTCGGTCCCGAATTGGTCGTTCGTTTCTGATGTTCTGCAGGCCGAATTAGTGGATTATTCCGATGATTCCAACGACAATGAAAAAGATGACATAACCACCAAGTATAAGATCGTCATTCAATCGAGAATGCATAAAGTAGCAGCTAGGCCATGACTACTACCATATTACGATATGGTCCAATGGGCATTAGACCATGTGGACATACCAACCAGAACCATCATGAATGAGCAGAAGGTCACCATCGGGACTTTGATGCCTGAACATCTGCAAGCCATGTATAAGTTGCCCACAACGTCCGACTTTACATATGGCGTCGAATTCTTGGACGAGTTCAAACAGAAGGAATGTGTACAGTATGATAAAACCATGTCTAGCTTAATAAAAGATTGGGTTTCGCACCCTGCGAAGTTTAGGGAAGACAACCACGGTATATATTCAATAGCTTCCTTAGAACGGAAGTACAAGTATGTAGCTATGATGACATGCAGATTATACGGGAGAGAGGACACCTCACATTTATTTCTTCCATGGGTGCCTCTAATATTTTGAGTCTCCGAAGGTTGTTCCTTCGACTGGGCGAAAATGCTATCCAATAGCTTGACCAGTCGAGTCACAAAGTATCGGGCGCAGAAAGAAAGCGGAAAAATTGTTTCATTTTTTATGTCTGCATACATTATGGATGTCGTTTGCTTTCTAACACCTTTTCCATTAATTATCTAGAGTTGGAATCCAGTAGAAGACGAGCCTATCCACGTCTATCATGCGAAATTGTGGGAAAACAAAGCGAAAAATTTTGTATATGAAATCTTCAACTAGGTGATGGTGCCTCTACATGTCACTATTTTTGGTCACACGCCACCCAGGATCTCGGACAATATAGTGAAAAATCTGAGCAGCATAGCTGACTGGTATGTAGAAGCCAAATTTTCATATCTCAAAGTTTTTGGGGCTTATGTTCCCCCGCATGCATTGCCATTGTTCATTCCCGACAAGCTGGCTTGTCATGGGGTTTCTAAACAAACAATAATTGATGGTATAAGCAAGGAGCTTAAAGGATACTCAAAGAAGGTACGACCACCTTTTCCTGTTCATTTAAATTCATATTCTTTATTAGATTTCGGGCATGCCAAAGCTAAGGCAGCAACCCTGGAAGACCTAAATTTGGTCCTCATTGAATACAAGAAGCACGATCCACAAAGGGTCGTGAGTAATCATTTGGCCAGTTGTGGGCTCAAGATATTTGAGCACGAAAATTCACCCTCGGATGACATTTTCTAAGGCGCAAGATCTTATGCCGAGATTTTAACTTGAATCCAAACATTGACACCTAAAGAGAGGGCCGATGTTCTGAAATTCCAAGAACATCAACGTAGTTGTCTTCTCGCAGTATTACGGGGTGAGAATCCAAGTACAACGGAGGTGAAACAAAAAGATGTCGAAGGCTCCAAGGTTGCAACTCCCAGTCAAGAAAAACACTAGGACAGGGAAGAGAAAACTAAGAGTCCGAAAGCAGAGATAAAGACTCCCAAACTGCCGAAGAAGCAGAGTCTACTTACTACTCCAAGACCATCAGCGAAACAAATCGGATATCCTATCACATCCGTTACTCCCTTGCAATCGACTCAGTGAAATATTGACGCAGGGTGGATCTTCAATGAAGATTTGAGGCCTATAAGGGTGGAAGAGCTCCCTCCAAATGAGTTCTTCTTCGATAAGAAAAGAAAGGCAGTAGTAAAGAGAGAGTTCTACCAGGAAGGGGAATCGACAGCCAAGAAATAAAAAGTTATGACTGATGGGAAGGACAAGAAAAATGAACAATTCGCAACAGAAATAGTTGGGGCATTAGGTGCATATGCCGCAACAAACCAATTTTTAGTCAGGGTTTTGAAACACTAGCTTAAACGAAAAAATCACCTCATCAAGACCCTTGAAGCCAGACTAGCCACAACAACGGGGACTGCCAAAGACCAGGCGAGTGTAGGTATAGAGCAAGCAAGGTTGGCCAATAAAAATGAAATAGAGCTGCTCAAGACTAAGCTCGAACAAGCACAACTGGTGGTTCGGGATGGTCAGATGCAAGCGAGCCAGCAAAAAGATTTGATCGAACAGTTGCAGGCTAGGGTGGAAATCGCCGAAAGCAAAGTGATAAATATCAGGATGTTTCAATCCTAGGCGATGGAGATTCGGAGCAGAGTCTCTGCAGCCCAACGAAATTTACTCGACAAGGTAGAGGTGATTCAGAACAACTGCTTGCTGGTTAATCAAGTTTTGGAGAATTTAACTGCTAGAGAAAGGGAGGCTGGAGCAGCATGTGTTTCCTTCCAAGAGGCCGTGATAACCACAAACAACACGGATTCAAGAAGTACTCCCAGGCTCACCATTTCAGAGCAGACCAGAGGAAACATTCTATTAAAAGAATGGGAGCATAGCATCGCGAAAGGCAAGCTGCAAGCCAAAAGGGTAATGAATTCCTTAGAAGAGGCCTTTAGTTCTATAGATGGAAATATTCTAGGCATTGATAGCGGAGGTAATGCTGAGGCATTGATTCAAATGAATATGGAAAAAATCTCGCTTGATTTAAAGGAAAAAGAGGAAAGAGATTCGGCCGAGATCTCCCAAGTGACTATGGCGGACATAGTCCAAATAGAAAAATGTATGATTAAACCAAGCGTGTAATTATGCGCTATCGACATCATAGACAGACATATGGAAGACAAGTTGCTGCAATTAGCCCGAGATTTTTACTCTTTTGAGGCCAACTGTCAAGCAGAACCGTCAAGGCTGATATCTCGGCTAGTTGAAAGATGTGTCACTTGTACCGAGCACGCGCGAGGACAAACTTCTGGCACCAAGTAAAGACAAAAAAGAAGAAATGGAGCGATTTCTCTCCTCCCTATCATAACCAAAATTTTTGTGACGATTGAGATTCCATCTTATTGTAAAACTGTATAAATATACCATAGAAAGAAAGAAAAAGGGCTAGACCTTTTTATGTTGATTTTAACAGAGTTTTTACACTTTGAGAGTTAATACAAAGCAAATCTAAAGATTCTCAATTCCATCACGACTGTGTTATGAGTTTGTTTTCTTGTATCTCATATTTCGTTTCATTTCATATTCTTATTTGATGAATGCTTCGCTATAATTAGTACAACCTCTACTATAGCGAATGAATTTTGGTTTTCTATAATTGTTTATTGTTTTTCCTCTGTACCAGCTATCAGCAGGTGTAAGACCAGTCAATACTTTCAGAATTCTATATATATTTTATGCTTCATCAGGTTATTTCCTTACATTTTTCTTCCTCTGTTTATACATGAGATTCTCCCTTGATAGGATCCTTACTTGATAGACAACTAAATGTTTTCCCCCACCTCATACAATTTTATTAAGATATAACCCAGTTACGGGAAAGAGCCTGTTATTTGCACCTCGTTTTGTTTATGAAACCGTAAACTCTCTTTTATATGACCAAATTGAGACAACACTTAATTTCCCTCTGAAGTTTTCTTATTTTTACTGTTCCTCCATGACTGTCCCTGTACCAACACAACCCAATATCAAACCCGGATTATCAAATCAAACACACATTGCCTTAAATATTTTCGATACTATTCTCAAAACAGCTACTACCCGGGTTGAACTTGAACATTCATGGGAAACGATTGAACATGATATAACCATCCAGGAATAGTTGGAAGCTAGACAATGCCAACGTAGAAATCTTTCCTAGTTTCCCTTGCCGAAGGTTGACATTTCTCTCTTCCCTACCCTTTACCCACTTTCGGATGCCTAGACACTGTACTTCTAAGCCTTAAGTACAAACTCTGGAACAACAGGGGGGGTGTTGGAGAAATTATTATTTTTGACACACTAGTTCAGTGGGAGTTAACTGACTAGTTCTATTTTAGACTTTCTATTTAGATCATCATTATTATGCATGCATGCATTCCTAAGGAAATATAACTACTTTATTGTCTTTCTTAATTATGGAATGTTATTTACTATATATGAGTGTATTCCACTCATTCATTAGATCGTCATCAATCACAATGATCATCATTTATTATCTCATTGGAGTAGTGTGAATATATTTTCTCATTCTTCCATATTGAATCTCTCATCCTTTCTTGATAACCTTTGTTTGTACTTGTTTTAGCTAGATCTCTTGTGCATATTTTGATGAAACATTGATAGTTAGAGAAGACCCAAAAGCGATTTGGAGAGATGAAAGAGAAAACAAAAATAGATTCGAGTTGTATTTTGAAGGATGTCCCTTCAAAAATGGATTTTTTAAGAGCATAGTAGTGCCCTGCAAATTATCACAAAGAAACCAGTCACACCTTGCAGAGGTACAACAGGTGGCCCAAAACACTGGTCGCACCAGGTAGTGGTGTTGTAAAGGTGGTCGTTCCCAATAATGGAGCAAAAAGTGACCAAAAAGGAGAGGGTTGCTCTGTGTACACAAAAAAAATCATGACCACGACCGTACGATTACAAAAAGAAACAGATATAGAATAGATCTATCAAATATAATACTAAGAATTTTCAAGCAAAATCAGAAAAGGTTCACTGACAAATTAATACCAAAAATCGGGGCTTACAACAAGCAAGGATATTAGAAATACAAATCAAATAAACTAAGGAAGAAAAACTAATCAGGCAGTAGTGGCTTCCCCACTGGAGTCGCCAGTTTGTTGTAGGATATTTTCACCTTGCAGGAGTTACCTCCATTAGGATCTTCCTAGACCTAAGACATAATAGAGATGTAATGTATAGAGTTTCCTAGATCTAATTTATATATGAAAAAGATCTATTAAAATGGAAGGCTTACCCGAATTGCGACAGTTGTCCCTGCATGCTCCTTAGCTACTAGTTTCTACAAAGATGTACTTTGCCTTTTGCAACTCAGATCTACACACATAGAGACAAAAAAACCCTTCATGAGATCCAACTAATCATGCATAAATTAACAATAGATCTAACAATGTATCATAACACATGATAAAATTTATTTATCTACAAGAAAATATAATAATTACATACACGTCCAAGTAGAGGGAAACATATTGTACATCTTCTATTAATCAAATGAAACAACTTACAATTTGAATATCTAACTAGGTTCCTTGCCCAAGCTCTATGATTAATCTTCTAGCATAAAATTGCTTTCTCCTTTTCTCCCCTTTTCCATGAGAGGCCTCCTTTATTTATAGGATAGTGGAGATAAGATCAAAGGGAAATTTGGATATGATTTCCTTGCCCAAGATGAAAAGATTCTCTAGGTCAGACCATGGAGAATGTATGATTGAATATCATATCACAAAACCAATTCTAAAAAGTGATTAACAAACACGGTCATGCCCTACATTCTTGGAGGGAGTGATCGGTCGCTTCTTGCATGAGGACAGGGAGCGGCCAACACTTCCCGGTCACAGGTTGTAAATGGATAGCCAACAACCATGCAGAAAAGTGTTGTAATCTTAGGGGAAAAGTGGTATGACTGAGTGGCTCAAACTACTGACCCCTAGATGAGGCCCATCAAGTGATCAAGTGGAAAATAATTGTATAACAGTTGCCTACATTCATGAATTGTTATGTCACATTGTGATGTCGATCAAATGTGATGTCACTTTGTGACATTCATAAAGTATTTTGCGATATTGCGACATTCATCAAAATTATGTTGGATTACAACTTTCCTTTATGGAAATTTGATATTGTAGCATTCATATTGCTACATTAAAGGCCATGCCACATTTCAATGTTCATCAAATTTCATGTCACATTGCAATGTCCATTAATGGTTTTGTCGCATTGTGAAATTAATGTAATGTGATGTCACATTGTGGCATTCATAAAGGATTTTGTCACATTGCAACATTCATGATGGGTTATGTTGGATTGTGACATTCCTTAATGGCTATTTCATATTGCGACATTCCTTATTGGTTATTTGGAATTGAAAATTTTATATTGCCACGTTAATGGCCATGTCATATTGTGGTGTTCATCAAATGTCATGTCACATTGTGATGTTCATTAAAGGTTTTGTTGCATTGTTCCATTAATGAATTGTGATGTCACAATGTGACATTCATTAAGGTTTTTTTCGCATTTCAATGTGCATCAAGGGTTATGTTGGGTTGTGACATTCTTCAAGGGTTATGTCAGATTGTGACTTTCATTTTGGGTTACTTTATGTGAAATTGTTGTGTTTCTTAATGGTTATTGCATATTGCCACATTTATCTTGACACATTAATGTCTATGTAACATTGTGATATTTGTAAAATGCCATGTCATATTGCGATGTTCATTAAGGGTTTTGTTGAATTATAACATTAATCAAATGTAATGTCACATTTTGACATTTATTTTAAGGATTTTGTTGAATCACAACATTCATCAAGGGTTTTGTTAGGTTGTGACATTCTTCAATGGTTATGTCAAATTGTAACATGAATTGACTTACTTTATAATATGGATATGTTTGATTGTGAGTGATATAATGTAATGTCACATTTTGACATTTATTTTAAGTATTTTGTTGAATCCAACATTCATCAAGGGTTTTTTGGGGTTGTGACATTCTTCAATGGTTATGTCAAATTGTAACATGAATTGGATTACTTTAGATAACATGAATTTTCTTACTTTATAATATGGATATGTTTTATTTTGATGTTCTCAATGATTATGTGACATTGAGACATTCATCTTGGTTGACGTGTTTCAATTGTTGGTTATGTCAGACTCAATGGTTATGTTAGAATGTGACATTCATCTTAGAAAAATTTATGTCAAATTGCTACATTCCTATGTTGGATCGATTGTTTGGTTGAATTTGGTTGGCCATAGCTGACATCCCTCAAAGGTTGTGTGAAATTGCAACTTTCATCTTCATCGGACTTATATTCCCAAATGGTTATGTTGCATTGTGTTAGTCATGTCACATTGAATGATGAGGTTTTTTCACATTGCAACATTTTTCTTGGATTATATTGAATTACGATGTTCCTTAGTGGTTATGTCATTTATTTTATGAGTATATGTAATATGATAAAGGTAACTCCTCAAATAATAATACATTTTTGAATATGTTTGACAATTATGGTTGAATATATATTTGTTAATTATGTTTCACTATAATGACTTTACTTAATAGTTTCATTTCATTGCAATGTTCATCAAGGTTAATGTTACATTGATTTTGGTTAAATTTGATTGACCATAGTTGACATTCCTCAATGGTTATGTATACCATGTTTTACTATATAATTTTGCTTATATAAATTTTATAAAAATCAAACTTAATGCAAAATCATTTAAGTTAACTTTTAAGCTATATAATTTTGTTTATATAAATTTTATAATTAACTCCTACCTAAAGTGAGTAATTTAGGTGTCATATACTTTTGTTATAAATTTTATTTAGATGAATTCCAATTGAAGTGTTATAAAGGAGATTTGGGAAGTATATTAAAATGTTATCCTTAAAATTAACTATTCATTCATTCATTTTCTTACATTAAAGTGAGTAATTTAGGTGTCATACACTTTTGTTATAAATTTTATATAGATGAATTTCAATTGAAGTGTTATAAAGGAGATTTGGGAAGTATATTAAAATGTTATCCTTAAAATTAACTATTCATTCATTCATTTTCTTACATTAACTATGATATGCTACTTCCAAAGTTGTTATCTTGAGTTAAATATTTTGTTGGAAGCCTCCAATGAAAATCATATTCCACAAAGAGAATCTCAGTATTACTATTACATTTTATACACATATTGTATTAAGGGAATTTCAAGATTACATGTAGGTTGTATAAAAAAATTCCAATAAATTATTCAATTTTTTTATTTTTATATAAACACAATATACTATCTTTTTATTTATATAATTTTTAATAATAATTTTATTATTTAAATTATAATTTATTGAAAAATTAAACCTATTGTAATATTTTAGAAAAAAACATTAAAAATGTCAATATTATTAAATTTTGATTTTTTATATAATTTTTAATAATAATTTTATTATTTAAATTCTAATTTATTAAAAATTAAACCTATTATAATATTTTAGAAAAAAACATT
>JZKD02S1674100.1:62586-114550 GCA_000966675.3 Picea glauca | reverse complement strand
AACTCTTATACTATTGTTCATTGCTCATTAGATATAGTTGAATGGTTTAAGTATAAGTTGAAAAAGGTTTTAAATTGTACTTGATACTGATTCACCCCCCTCTTAGTATCAACAAAACTACCTCTGTGCAAGTGCTCATTCATTTATTTTATTCTTGGCGTATTCAGTTTTGTCTTCCACAGTTTCTTTTGTATCCTCAGTTTTACCAATGCCAGTTTCCTTCACCTTTTTCCTTGTTTCCTTGCCCATGTACCACACTTCCTGTTGATGATTACAACTTCGTGAGACATCCTCTGGGACATGTTATCCTCTGATACTAAGTGATCCGACCTATGATAGATCCCATGAGGTGGGTGTGCCCATGTGATGGGTGTTTCATTCCTCTCTAAGACTGAGATGGAACGTTCTGTGCCCCTGTGTGGGGTGAGGATGCCCATTTAATGGGTGTGTCATTTCTCTCGTAGAATGAGATGAAATGGGTGAGGATTCCCATGAGATGGGTGTGTCATTTGAGATGAAATGATATGTACCCCTATGAGGGGTGAAGGTTCCCATGTGATGGGTGTATCGTTCTCCTCTATGTAGAGAGTTGAAACGATGTGGTACTCCAGATGATTCTGTTGAGTAGGGCGTCCATGTTGTTGACAATAGGTGGATGTTCCCCTAGTGGTTGAGCACTATTAGGTGTGTGATATCCCTTGATATATTTTCTAAGAGTAAGATTTACCTGTAACCCTAATTTTGATGTAAAGGGTATAGGTCGGCTCCACCATATGTGAAAGATAATTAATGGTTGTTGTAAAAATTAATTATTTTCTGAGTTATTGAGCTCAGCCCTGTTATGCCAATAGACACCATTTTTGGTTTGTCTAGTCTAGTATAAATAAAGGTAATTTCCTCATTGAGAAAACACACAACACACACAAGTTGCTTGTCATTTGGAAATTTCAGCAAGTACATATTATAGGGCTGAAGTGCACACCTCTCTTGGGTGCTAGCTTGTTGTTTTTGGAGAGCACCCTTTTGTGTGATTTAGGGTTTCATGGTTGGAGGATCTTCTCTTGAGAATATAGAAAAGGATTGTTGGGTTTTTCTCCCTTGTTAAGAAGGGCTTTCCCAGGATATTTCGTGTGTTCTTGTGCATGGTTATTCTTCTTGTGATCTTGGTTATTGCATCAATTGTGAATTGTGTAGCTGCATTTGTTCATGGTTCAAGTAAATTCTAAAATGAAATGAACCTCATTCTTGAGCCTAGCATAGTGAAAATTCAACACTTCCTACACCTTCTGCTTTGCCTGATCTTTGATGCTCTACACCTTCTCGATGGCCTGACTGGTAGTTTCCTTGGCACATTTCCCAAGCCCTTCATCTTTCTCTCGATCATTTTCCTTTATTTACATGACCTTCTTTCGGGCTTCTTCAACTACGCTTTTAGCCTTCTCCTTTTCCTTTTACGTTGTACTCTTGGCCTTCTCCTTTGCCTCATAAGTTTCCCCTTTGGCTCTCTCCTTCACCTCTTCTACTATGTGTTTTCTCTTCTCACCTGCACTTTCAACAATTTCCCTCGCTTCCTCAGCAACATTATATTCATACTAATAAAACAAAGAAACAAATACTATGAATATTCAGTTCTTCACAGAAGAATTCATAGCTAACAAATTGATAGATAAGAAAAAGTAAAACGCTTAATTTATTTTACATCTCCATCTCTAGGTATGGTTTCGAAGAAAACTCTGTTGGTCCTGAAAGTTGTTGTTGCTGACCTCAAAGCTATTAGTCCATGATGGGTGCTCCCTTTACTCATGTTGACCTCATATCTATTAGGCCATTATGGGTGCTCCTTTACTCATGCTCAGAAGAGGCATCTTTGCAGATATGGTTTCCATCTATATTGATATATAAAACACAAAACCCAATATACAATTATGGATTTGATCTAAATGAATATGATCAAAGACCCCTACTACTGGAGAAACTCAATATGGTTGATGATTTAGAAATTAATGAAGATGACATTAGTAGAATCTCATGATATATGAAGTCAATAGACTTAGGGGGGACCTGTGATGAGTGGGGAGGGAGATGCAGGACAAGTGTTGGCAGTAGACAGGTGTACCAAGAACAAAGAACAACGTAGTAGGGCATGAAAAAATTAAATTTATCCTTTGTAGCCATTTTATAATGTAGTTGACACTAGCTTTAACATTATTATTCAGCTATTTTTTAATGTAATTAATTATTGGCGTGTTTCTATGGAGATATGATTATATGGTGCTAAACATTTTCTATCAATATGCACTCCAAATAGCTAGATTACGTAGATTGGTTTGACTAGTAAAAAAGTACTTCAAGAGTCATATTTGAGCCACAAACCTATAGGCAACCTGTCCATGAGATCTAGTGCAAAGGATGGCCTTGGAAAGGTTTGGGACATCATTCGTAATAAATTAATTTCTAGACCCTTGCTCACAGATACAAAAAGGAAACTTTGGAGTAACATGTTCTAAAATGCTTTCCAGAATGGTTGCACTGAACTGAGAGTCAAATATAACAAAGGAAGAATGCACCAATCACTATTGATAACATCAATCAATCAATCTATGTAACCCTACTAAAAACAAAATCCAAGTCTATTTTTCATATCCTAAATATCTCGGGATACTTTCATGCTTTGTATCTTGGTCTACTAAAAGCACAAGTAAATGTAGAAAGTTATTATAAAATTTACGTGTACAAGCAACACATGTATGCATAAATCATCTTGTTGAAGAGAAACTCTTGTATATGTTGTTTCCATGAAATTTTTGGACAGCTTGTGTTCAGGTAAATATTTTATGAAGAAAAAAATAATAAAAAATATTTATTCATATAAATAGCATTAGGTAAACCTATAATCGGTATCACCCATTTTTAAAAACAATTATGAACAAGAGACTACTTTAATACACTATATGTTTTCATGTGTGACTCGAACTATGGCTCTTTCTCAAGTCAGGAATCTAGCTTTGTTTGTAGCCTCGTATCTACAGTCTCACATGCTTAACTTCATTCAACATAAAAATAAATTTAGAAGTGTTTCCAACATCGAAATGCTATGATGCCAAAATGATCTATCGGCGTGGCTCCTATCATAATCAAATTGCAACAGTAAACCAAACTTATCATGCAATGCTTACAACAACAATGAAGCAGGCTATTAAATATGATAAGGAAGATGCCTAGATAAGTTCAGATACAGATTATGATGGAAAAATAACATATTAATCACAATAGATCAATTACACATTAGAGACTCTTGGACAAGGCGATCGAATATGCTAGAGGAAGTCTTAAAAAATAATCTCCAACACGTTTGTCGAAAGATAAATAGCTTGACCATCTTCTGTTTTTTCTTTCTGGATAAGAGATTTACTATTTTTATCGGATTTTCCTCTACAAATCCTTTAGTTGTGGCGATAACAATAAAACCCTACAAAGGACGTGCATGTACAAATTTGATAATAATGATAAAACCCTTGAATGAGATTACTCATTGGAAATTTTTCAGTGAAGCAAATGACTTCTTTTCTCCATTCGGTTTTGAATATTGAAATCGATTTCTAATTCAAATTACCATTATAATGCCATGCCTTTCAAACCCTGTCCTGTCCTGTTTTGTTCTAGATCCAGGTGGATCTAGGGAGATCTGTTAGTGTCTGCACCTACCGATTTATCTGATAACAAAATTGACGACTCCATTGGGGATACAATCCATTTTGGTGGTTTTTACTTGGCCATTTTCTCTTGACCTACCCTTTTTCATTCCCAATCAATCTCTAAGTCTTGAGGAGATCCTCACAGACTCCCTAAATCCAGAAGTTCCCTCAAAAGTTCTGTCATTTTTCCAAAATTTGCTTGATTACAAACCTTCTCACACTGCACCTCTCTGTAGCCTACGAGAATCACGGAAGTTCGCACCCTAGTGTTCAGTTCAGTGTGAACTTTTCACAACCTGCCTGTGTCTAGCCTACGAGAATCCTTGATTCTCGCACTATACCCCACTGACATACTGCGAACTCACTTGTAAAAATTTTGGATTAAGTCTTTTGTGTCTTCAGATGCCAAGATTGGTTGGTGTGTCTGGAAAGAACTTCTCCGGCTAGTGATTGAATGTTTCTTGACTTCAAATCTCATGAATGATTAGTTTTCGAAAATCGAAAGCTCTTCTTAATCATTTTTTCTCAATTTTTACCTCTTGACCTTTTCTTAACAAGGGTATAATCTACGATTCTCAAATATGAGTGCTTGTTTGATTAGGAGCCTTTGATTGGATTAAAAGTTGAGATTGATTGTCCTTTTCAATTTCTTATTACTTGGAAAATTGTTACCCATGTGCATTTGAAAAGACTGGTCTTGTCCGTTTGTTATTTTTATCTTCATTGAAGGATCGATTTGGGTGTTTGTTGTGTATTTCTTTTTCGTTGGTTGCTTAATTTTTCTTAGTTCCATCCTTGTTTCTTGGTTTCTAATAAAAAAATTAAAGACATTTTCCTATTTTAAGCAACCTTTTATTCGAAAAATATGGGCATTCAAGTATTGAAAGAGAATGAATAGAGAATTTGCATTGTTCATGATTGTTTGATATTACATTTCAGAGAAGGACATACATCATAGTTCACATTGTTCCAGAAAACTCTTCTTTCCCTCCTGTAAATAGGATTCATTGAACAAAATTTGTATCATTCATCCCTATTTACACATTGTTGGGTCAAAGTCTCACACAACATTGGTTTCATTTCCGTCTCCTTTTTGCATAACAACAACCTTTAATAATATTGTGCAACTTTAAAATTCAACTAGTAATTTTTTCTAGGGCTCTTTTACACCAACATTAGCTAGGTTAGAGCTTTGGAATAGGCAGTGAGACACACTCTCCAAAGCAAAAAACACACAATAGTATCTTGTAATAAGGAGTGTCAAATTCCATTTGCATCATTTTGTCCTGGGAAGCCCTTCTCACATAAGGGTCAAACTTGAGGTTGCATTGAGATTGACAGAGTTACTCACCCTACTTTGTTGATATCGATGTATAGATTGCACGTATTACAGGGGTCACTTGAAAGTATACCCACAATGATGAGTGGAAGCCTCTCAAGCTGATTTCGGTCTAGATACCTTGCCCTTGCATGTGGATCATACTGTCGACTGTTCCCACAGGAATCATTGTTGTTGGTGGTAACCTTAGTATCCTATCTTCTTAGAGTCTTACACAAGGTGACTATGAAGGGGTAGGTCTTCACGATACCTGGAATCGACATTGGCCAGACTCACTCAGGCTCCTTGGAGGGTATACCCACGATTGTGTGTGGGAGATTGCACCAGGGTGTAAGTCCATTAAGCAGGTCGTCAACGTAATTTTTCCACCCTGACCCAGCCCCTTCTTATCTCGTCGTCGCGATGTTGGATTGCATCACCAACTAGTGACTTCGGAATTGGAAGGTCTTGTTTGCTTGGTTTTTCTTCCTAGATTTTACTAGCGCGTGATGTTTGTTTACCCAAGTTGGCCATAGAATTTCTTTCATAATATTATAACTTGATCACAATTGACCATCCACATCGTTCACGTAGAATGCAAGGCCTACCCTCAGAATATCTAGAAGGTTCTCAACCCTTGCCTACCAACTTACTGGAGGGCTCTCCTCAACAGAGTGAAGTCCAAGACATTGCCACTCCACAAGTGGAAAGAGCTAACTCTTTAGAACAGTTTCGAATTACCAATTCTTGAGAGGACTTCCAACTTCCTCCCGACTCCGAGAGACGTATTGTTTGAGTGAATTCTTCCAGAGATATAGTTGTTCAGTCTTCTGGATTACCAACTGTACCTTTCACGGGACTTGAGGGTCAAGATCCTTTTTGGACTACTGGCATTTTTAGACGGGATCTCTTTGGCTCGGGAGCAGGCATTGATATCACGGTCACACCTAAGATGCTCAAAACATCTGATCCAGACGCAATAACTTTTACTACTGCCTATTATTTTCTTGGTACAGACACTCCGCCATCTAACCACATCTTGACTATCCCTCTACAAATGGTCCATTACACAATGGTCCCAGATACTACGATTCCTCACACTGGGATTACAGCAGCTAGCCAAGCCCCCATTGGCACACTGCTTTTGCCTAGATTCACCCTAACGCTTCTGCCAGGATATCATGCGTTGAATGCTTTTATTCTCGCTCCTACAAAAATATCATCCGGGACTCCTGGCGTTTCCACTCCCTCTAGGCACCATCTTGTTCCCAGTTTCATTCTGACACTTCCTCGACCCCCTTTTAGAGGACCTCTTCCATCCTCTATCGGAGGCACCAACCCTAGTGGCACCATCCCTAGTGGCACCATCCCGTCTTTCACACCTAATTACCATATTCCTGTAGGTGGACAATTTCACCAAGGAGGTCAAACCCAATCCCCTTTTTTAGGACAAATCCCAATTGGGACACAACCCCCGATTGGAGGGAAACCCCCACCGACCCCGCCCTATGGACAAAACATACCTCCATCCTTGGCTCAGTATTGGAATTATATTATTCAAAATAATCCTCACTCGACTGGGGGGCAACAACCTCAAGCTATCTCCTTCATACCCCCTAGTACAGGCCAACCATATCTAGTCACATCCAATCCTATTTGGGGTTCGAACGCTCAACCCCACACCCCTGTTCAAGGGTACAACCCTATGAATTACTTGCCTCCACACCAACAATTGAATCTGCCCGGATCTTCGGATTATATGCAAACTGCTTATGGTCCCACTGGTCTACCGACGAGACTCCCTCCCCAAAGTCACCAGTACCCACATGTGAATAGACAGTTACCCTTCTTAGCCACCCTGGACCTCCCTGATTTGTCGAGAATTTTAAATGATCTGATCCGTCACTCTCCTCAATGGCCCGCCATACCAGACAAACTACCATCCGACATCCCTAAATTCGATGGTAAACCGGGAGAGGACCCGAACAACCATGTAATGACTTTTCACCTTTGGTGCTCATATAACTCCTTGATGGATGAATCTATTCGTTTACACCTTTTTCAATGAACCCTCACAGGTTCCGCCACGAAGTGGTATATAGAATTACCACAAGGCTTCTTCACCGACTTCAACACCCTAGCTATGGCTTTCCTCACCCACTACCATTTACCGATCTGTTACGAAACGGGAACCGGAATTTTGAGTTCTTTCAAACAAACCAAAGCCACTCATATCTCTGATCACATTCATGAGTGGTGACGGAGACGACGTCTCATCAAACTCGAACTTCCTGATCAGTTGTTGGCAGAGTGGTTCACAAAATCATTTGTGAATGACATCGCCATGGGTGGAGTTGTCACAGAAGAATAGGCAATCAGTCATGCTCAATACCTCGACCTCGTTTACTCACAAACGAGTACTCTTTATAACTTAATCCCTGACGCACCTCGTCCTTATACTTCCTTTACTTAAACTAATCCTACTACTTCTCACGCAGCTGACGGTGTGATTGGCACTTTCCATGCCCAACCTCATTCCGTCCAAACCTCTAGCAACAACCCCAAATCCATTTCTTTTAATGTTCAAAATGCTCTGTCTCCTACCCCTCCCACCAGCAAGACTTCTAAGGTAAACTCTGTTCAATCTACCCCCATCGACAAAAGTAAATCCAAAAAAGGGAAGGGTAAGAACAAGGAGGGTAAAAATAATCTGCAAACTGAGAAAACCAAAACACCACCTGTTGATGATAGGGATAAGCGCAAACCCCGATACCCTTGTCTTATATGTGGTGATGATCACTACACTCAGGATTGTCCATGGAAAGCTGAGGTTACTAAGTTCCTTCAAGGGACCCCGAAAATCCCCACTCCGGCCGTGTTGTCGCAACCCTTCCCTTCTCAACAATAGGCCCAATTGGTCATTCATGACCAACCTTCCCCCTCCAATACATCCTATGTCTTAATGTGTACAGGTGATTCAAAGAAGAATGACATCACACTTACCACTTGAGACAAAGATTATTCTTCCTCCAAAGAGAAGGTTGATGCAATACCTCCTTCGTTGGTCCAACCATATCCTACGACTCCACCTACCAATGGTCCTCTTCATCTCGAATGACCCAGCCTAGATACAATTCTTCACCCCCCCCCAAAGGGTGTTATTTGAAAATCGGCTTTCAATCCTCATGCATGTGTTGGGAAATCCATTTGTCTCTCATTCGACTTGCTACAAGGTCATATCTTGGGTCATCTTTGAGTCAGTACTGGCAATTCCTTGGTCGTGTCGTTCATATGTTCAAGAGAAGCTCACACAAACCCTCTATTGGGTCGGCCATCTGCAGTTGTCCATTCTTACTATGTTGGCCTTCCCTGTGTCTGTTTCAACCCATATTCATACTTTGTTTCACCCTCAAAATCTGTTGCTTATTTCATGTCATTGATGGGGGATACATCAAGGCCCTCATGTGACGAGTCTTGTTCCGTCGACTCCAATTCATTATCTGGAAATGAGACTTAGAAATCGTCTAGTACCTTGAAACCTACATGCCTTAATGGCGGGTCTCTTCACTTTCGATAGCATCATTGATCCCTGATCAAGAGATTCCATCGAGTGCTCGACTTTAGCTCATTCATTCACATTCATTTGGATTGTACTTCGATACCTTGGGAGTCATTGACATCAATGGTGATTTCTCTCGCACTTGTTAATGGTTTTCATCAATGACCAGTAATCAAGTGGTTTCTACCATGTTCGACTTCAGCGCATGTAATTGCATGGCTAGATTCATACTTTCAAGTGACAAGATTGAAGACCCTGGGTCTCATCTTTTTGGTCCAGGCTGCGATGGAGTATGTATGATTTGTATAGGCACATAGATCCATTTTGTATGTCACATGGCTATGTCATTATTCAAGTCCTCTCACATGGATCCACAGTGTATTCTTTGTGGCTATGTAACATTTTGAGGACATGGATCCATAGTGTATGATTGGTGGCCATGACCTACATTTATGATTCCATTCATTTGTGATCTGAGCATGGGAATGCCTACCTTAGAACTGGTATTATATTCTGCAGATGCTTGGCTGTTTACAGGTTTCCAATTAGGTGCGCTCCTTATTTCTGACACACACACACATTTTACAAAGTATTTCGGTTGTCACAAGTTCCAGCCTCATACTTTGGAGGGCATTCTGTTACACATTATTTTGGTCACTCTGGTGATGTCTCTACAAGTGATGTATTCAGGCTCCTACAAGGACTTTTTGCCTGAGAAAAGTGGTTGTTGTCTTCTTCCAAAAAACACATTTTTAAGATGAGTTCGTAGGTTGCCTATTTTATAGGGTGAAAAAATCCTTCATTCTTGCAGGCAAACCATACTTAGAGTGTGAACTGTTTGCAGTCTACTCTATAGGCAGGGTGCGAACCTGTTTCAAAGCTTGAAAAATAGAAGAGGTCACGGAGGTTCTAGAAGGGAATCTCTTAGAAAATGAGTTGGCATTCGCATGGTTGGCATCCTACTGACTTTTCAGATTTAGTTGGATCATCCTCATCCATTTAACCATCTCTCCTTCTCCTATATATTGAAAGGTTTCTCATGGAAAAAGTTAAGCAAGATTGAATGAAGAATTGGTGAAAGAATTGTGTAAAGAACCCTATTTGGACAGAAGCTTGAAGACTCTATTTGGTCTATCAAGTTGTATTGGATCTTCTTCATGCAAATGTAGAGCAAGTGTATGTGTTGGAACCAATGGTCATTGAAAGGAAGCTTGCGGCATCAAGGCGATTCTGTTGTATCTTCTACTTTCATTTAATATAATACAACGGCACATCTCTTTCCAATAAAATCACTCTTATTTTATTGTGTAACTCCTTAATCATATGCATAGGTTGACATTGAATATACTTTGTTATCTTCACTTTGGTTGGTTTGTGTTGTCTTGGACTTGATTTCATAAGAACACCGGAGCAAAGCGGGAACAACAGAGATCTAAGGAAACAATATAAAGGTATGTCACTCATTCTTTCTTATTAGTAGATTCGATGACTGCAACTTAAGGAAAGAGTCGTGTCATGTCATGTTTTGTTCTAGATCCAGGTGGATCTAGGGAGATATGTTAGTGTACGCACCTACCAATTTATCCGATAACACTCTTCACTGCTTCCAACACCATAACCATAACTATTATGTACTTTACAGGCTACCACCATTCCTCTGTTGTGCTCTTTTAAGGACAATCCCTTTGTTCCGCCACCATCCATCCCTCTGTTATGCCCTTTCAAAGGACAATCCCTTTGTTCTGCCACCATCCGTCCCTTTGTTATTCCCTTTCAATGGACAATCCCTCTGTTCCACCACCATCCGTCTATTATGCTCTTTCGAAAACATCATGATTGATCCATGCGATGAGTATTTCTTCATAATTTCAACTACGTTGAATACTCTTGAGAATTTCAAATGTTAGGCTTTTTTTGTTTTTTATGTACTGATAATTTTGCTATAAATCAAATTAATTGCATTTTTTTCTATTGTTGTGTGTAGCAAATGACCACAGCATCCAAGAGCATCCGAGAAAATGAACTATGTGGTTCAAGAGGTTATCCATGTATAGAGTCCCCATTGTTCCTCCACATATAAACACAAAATAATACAACCAGAAATCCACACTTCGTAACAACTCTCATACATTATGCTCTTCCCCTACTGACGTAGCTCATTCCAAAATGCTTCCCTTTGCAATGGGAGATGGGGTCTGTTATTATATGGTTTATTTTATTACACGTTTTTATAATTATTATGTTTTTTTTTTAATTATTCTATTATCCTAGTCCATTAATTTTTAATTACGCCAAAAGACGTACACCTATTGGCAATGGGCACATTTAATAGGTTTTTAGTTCTTAATACGTTTTCTATGGACGAGATTAAATATGTCTAGAATATTCTTAGTCGTCACAATAAATAAATGGTTCTGATTTCATCCATTAACTTATGAGCTATTATAAAAACATTCGTTTATATGTTTACTTTTTTACATTTACCTAATCGTATTTAAAAATTACTCTCGACTCTCGAGATAGCCATTTACCGGATCCGTTATTGGTAACTGTTGATGCTTCCAAGATCATATGACCAAGGAAGGCCGTTGCTTTATCAAACGATGTGTATTTGTCCATTGATCATCCTAAATGTTAAAAATCTTCAACTATCATGAAAGCCAATTAGGTTTATTGGTTGTATATAATCATTGGAACTTATGAGTGACAAACTTATTTTGTATTTTTCAAAATTTTGTGTACTTGTTTATGTACTAACTCATTTTTTACAATTTATGTGTAATTGTCTCACTGAAATGAAAATAAACATCATCTCCTCAATAACTTGGTCATCCTTGGAATTGGCATATCTCTCTTCCAAAGTTTTCAATAGATGTTTTTCAGAAAAAGAAGATGGAAAAGAAACAAAGATTATATCTTGATCCATGTTGAAATATTGTTGCAAGTTAAGCTACAAACAACATAACATGTTACACTTTGCTTTAATTTCCATTAGAATCCCTCGATGGGACGTCTAAGGCTCCACAAACATAATGATCATCATGTATAGCTGGCTACACAACACATCCATCTCCACTATAATAATACTCATTAAATCATATAAGACTAATCAGTGTATGAACAACAACTTAAAAGTTTGAGATAAAGTGGAATACCCAAGTTATTTAATTAGTGGATATAACATCAACAATTACAGCTACACATTCCCTAAAAAATGCATATGTATTAATTCGCCCAATGAATCACCCATATCACTCTAGATCTATTGATGACCATTGAGACATTCCCTAAAAAATGCATATGTATTAATTCGCCCAATGAATCACCCATATCACTCTAGATCTATTGATGACCATTGAGATGTTTTGAAACTTTCATTCAAACTAAACAACTTTATATTCTCCTAAATTGATCCTTAGTATAATAATATTTTATTCGGCCACTGGAATGAAATGGACCTTTTGTAGAAAAAGAAATAGCAAAATGGAAAACCTGAGTTGGGAATAGTAAAACATTGATTGACCAGCTAGCTCTATTAGTATTTAGGCACATTGAGAGAAGAGGAACAAGGGAAAAAATGGCGTGATTGATTTTGATACACACAATGCTCTTTCCAACACATTATTATTTTTACTTCTATTTTTCTCCTTATTCACATTTTGATTTTCTTTTTCCAATTTCTATTCCCTACTTTTCAAAATTTAAGTAATTTAGTAGGGGTTTAGTGTTTAATAAGTTTTCTATGGACAAGATTAAATATGGTTGGAATATTCTTATTAGTCACACAAAATAAATGGCTATGATTTCAATCATTAATTTTCTAGCTATTATAAAGACATCCGTTTATGTGTTTACTTTTTTACATTTACCTAATCATATTTAAAAATTACTTTGATAGTTAACTGATTGCCACGTAAGTGATTAACAAAAATTAAAATATTAACACTAAATAAATAAAGCACAACCATTTATTTGTTAATCACTAATAAAATTTAATATATTCTTTTAAGAATTTGTTTCATCTTATCATCCTTTAGACGTTCACCAACAACTATTTAGTTGTTGTGCTAGTCTATTATATACAATCACAAAATATAGGCTATTTACCGGGGGTCTCCCATGCCGGACACCAGACCCCTGATCTTATTTTTATATTATCAAAGTCTATCTTTGAGAGCATAGTTATTTTACTACTATAACCATAACTAGGAGTGTCTATACTCTCTTTAGCTTTAACCATTACAAACTTCAAACTAGGGATTTAATTACAGGCTCCCTCGTGACTGTTCAACTAGCAAAAAAACTAAGAAATTTAGAGAAGAAAAAAACCAACGCTCGAACCCGTCAACATGTTGCATGGATGCATTGCTCCATGTCCTTAGCTTCCTCTTATCGTATTCCTAGACCTGGACGGTCGTCCTCCACAAGGATTGGTTTCTCTTTAGATCTCTCCCGGTTGGCGATTCATGATGGTTGTCGCTCTGTCATGCCCTGGTATCCATCTTGACATACTCTAAACCGAACTCCAAATTGAGCCTTGCAGAGTATTTCAAATTTGGCGTCGAAGACCTGAATAGCATGCAGGGTGGCTCTATTTTCGTCTTGTTGTAAATCCACCGCATGAGCCACCATTGCCTTCATTAACCAGTAAGTTTATGTCACTCTGAATTATTTGGTGTCCCGAGTGCGGGATTGGCCTGGGTCTCGGACCCAATTCTTGACTTCAGTCAATATTTCCTCCTTCAAGGTTTCTCTACGCTTCCTTCTCAACTTATCTTTAAATGTATTCATTTCCCTCTTCTTCGACTCCGAAAAGAGGTTATGGAACCAGAGGCCCACATTTCCAGCAGCTCGAGTCGCTCTGGTTCGAGCCTACGGACATCGTTGGACCCCCCTCTCCTCTCATATTCTTGACTCTTCCCTGGTCCCCTTTCAAGTCTTTCCCCTTCATCTCGCTATCGCTCCAAACAAAACCCACCACCCAATACTTCAACCCAAGCTCCATCTCCAATCCCCATAGAAACTAGGACCAACTATGACTTCTAACACCCAAGTATAAGCTCGTTTATATGGTGGTATTTGTATAAGCTCGTTTATATGGTGCTATTTGTATGGTCAAATCATATTTATATGGTGGTATTTGTAAATTTGGCCCCTAGTGTTTATAAAGTGGTTTTAACCACTTCTAGAAGAATTCAGTCCTACTAAGTGAAGAGACATAACCCTAGCGCCTCCTCAACTAGTATTTATATGTGAGGGTGGTGCCTCACTTGGTCACACTCACACTCACTCATCTAGTGCACATTGCTTTAAGGAAGTTGCACTTGCAGGAGAAAGGAGAAGAGAGGCGCATGCTTAGTCTTAGTTTATTCTTGGTGTTTTGGTCTTAGTCTTGGGATTGTATTGGAAATCTATTATTGATGAAGTTTTTGTTGGGTTTTCTCCCCCATGAGGGTTTCCCGAGATTAAATGTTGTGTACCTTGTGATTGTGTTTCTTTCAGTGATCCTCTTTATGTTGTTGTTTTAGAAATGCATTGAATGCTCATGTAATTTGGAAATAACCTAATAAGAGCATTAAAAATTAACATGGTATCAGAGCTTGACTGAATAGAATGTCTTTCATTGGGTATTTAAAAATGTCATTGTTGTCATACAAGGAAATCAGGGCTTTTTATTGAAGAGGAATATTTGACCAAAAACTATCTTGGGAAGTGTGACTTTCCCTAGTGCATCTTTTGGCATCTTGAGCGAACTTTTTCAGTGGACAAATTCTCCAAAAATTCAAACTCTAGTTTTGGCTCGTACCAGAAAAAAAGGAAACCAGAACCAATACCAAAAGTACAAGTCCAAATTTGCGCAGATCAAGTTTCAAGGGGTAAAACTTGGAATTTTTTCAAACAGTCAGCTCCAGCCAATTCGCCTCAGCCCAGCGCATCTCCTCGTAAGTTCAGATTCATTTTCTGAGCACTTTCATTTTCTGGTCATTTTCCTAGCTCCAGGTCAAGATGTCTGGAAGCACCAACCTTGTTGACAAGTTAGAAGGTGTGGAAAAATTATGTTTCTAGAAGTACAGAATTGGACTCATTCTTTAAGAGAATAACCTTGAAAAATTCATAAAATAAAATGTACCGGAACCCGAAGAAGATGAAGCCAAAGAGAAGTACAAGAAGGATATGATTAGGGCTAAAAGAGTAATTGCATATTCCATTAAATACCACTAGATCCCTCAATAAGAATACTCCAAAAGATATGTTTGATTCCCTAACCAGAATGTATGAAGGAAAGAACATCAACCAGAAGATGAACTTGAGAACCCAACTCAAGAATACAAAGATGCAGAAAGGAGAAACAATTCAAGACTATTTCTCTAAAGTTTCTCAATTCAAGAAACAGTTAGAGGAAATTGGAGAAAACTTAGATGAATACAAACTTATAATGACAACTCTTAATGGTCTCACAAGAGCTTGGGATGCCTTTATCCAAACTATTTGTGCAAGAAAAGAGAAACTTCAATTTGACAGTTTATGAGAAGAATGTGTTCAAGAAAAGCAAGAGTAGCCAACCGAGAATTTGTCCTATTAAGAGATGAAGATCAATCCCTAGATGGTCATGCTAAAGAAGGAAAGGAAAAGTCTCATTTTCAAAAGGAGACCCACTTTCATAAAGAATCTCACATTCCAAAGAGATTCCAGAAATATCATAAGGGTCAAAGAAAGGGAAAAGATTTTTCCTCTTATCAATGTTATCATTGTGATAAGATGGGACACATTGCTAAGAATTGTCCTACTAGAAGGGAAGAATACAAGAAGAGAAATAAAAAAAAGACATCATGTTCATGCACTTGAATATGATGAGCCACCCAAGAAGTTGACTAAAGAAGAGATTGAAGATTATGATTCCTTTTCAACCCTCTAAGGATCTATGACACCTGGAGAGGATACTAGGCTCATAGATAGCAGTGCCTCTAAGTACACGACAGGTCAGAAAGACATTCTTTCTAGCCTTACAAAAAAGGACTTCCCCTAGAAAGTTTCACGTGGACATGATTATCAATACCCTATCAAAGGAATGGGAGAATCCACCTACAAACTTGATTCAGGAACTCCAATGAGAATGAAGAATGTACTTTATGTACCAGGTTTTACAAAGAACTTACTTTCTATCTCGGATCTAGATAAGAAAGGTTTCAGAGTTGCATTCATAGATGGTGAAGTTCTTATGTGGCCTAAAGGAGAAACTATAGAAGATGCAGTTGTTATTGGAATAGAAGAAGGTGGGTTGTACAAGTTAAAAGGTCACTCAGATGTAGCCTTAACTCAGTCTACTGAAAGTCCTTGTGAACTTTGGCATAGAAGACTAGCTCACATCAACTACAAATCCTTACCATATGTAACCAAGGCAGATATAGGTTTACTAGAATTAAAGGTTGATCATGAAGGTGTATGCAAGGGATGTGCACAAGGAAAGAACATAAAGAATCATTTTCCAAAGAGAGATAGTAAAGCAGAAGGAATCTTGGAACTTGTCCACTCAGATGTATGTGGTCAAATGCCATCAATCTCTTTAAGTGGGTATGCATACTATGTATCTTTTATTGATGATTACTCTCATAAGACTTGGGTTTATTTCTTGAAATCAAAAGATGAAGTACTTGGAAAGTTCAAGGAATTCAAATCCTTGGTAGAAAATCTCTCCGAAAGGAAAATCAAGATACTCAGGTCAGACAATGGAAGAGAGTACACTTCAAATGAATTTGGAAACTTTTGCATAGATGTCAAGATTAAGAGGGAGCTCACCACTCCTTATAATCCTCAACAAAATGGTGTAGCAGAAAGAAATAATAGAATGATTATGGAAGCAGTAAATACTATGATTCACGATCAAGATATTCCAATGCACTTACGGGATGAAGCAACAAGAACAATAGTAGATGTCCAAAACAGATTATCCCATAGTGCAATTGGATTCAAAAACCCTGAAGAAATGTTCACCGGAAAGAATCCAGAAGTAAGCCACCTAAAAATATTTGGTTGTCCAATATTTGTACACATTCCAAAAGAAAAGAAAATTAAGTTGGATCCTTCAAGAAAGAAGGGAATATTTGTTGGATACTATGAGGTCTTTAAGGCCTTCAGAATATACATACCAGGTTACCATCATATTGATATCAGCAGAGATGTAACCTTCGATGAATATGCAACACTCAAAAGATCAAGGAAATGACAGCTTGAAGAAGTAGCTCCCATAGTTACAGAACCTGTGAAGGACGTTATAGTTACCCCTGATGAGGAGATTCCAGAAGATCATGATATGATAAAATTGTAAGACCCTCCCCATATGACGATCGCTCACTAGAGAAAGATAGCTTGGGAAAGAGAACTTATTCAAGATGCAAAGAAGTATGGTGCCCCAGAAGGAACCATGAGACGAAGTAAGAAACCTAAGCCATTCTCCAGCTATATGTCCTTGATGTGTGATCTCATAGAAGAGGAACCTACTTGCTTTGAAGAATTTGTTCAGAAGAAAGAATGGACGGATGCCATGATAGAAGAATACAAGTCCATCATAAAGAATGATGTATGGGAAGTATTTCCCACACCAAATAAAAAAGATGAGGTATCTTCCAAGTGGATATACAAAATAAAACATGCAACGAATAAAAGTATTGAAAAACATAAGGCAATATTTATGGCTCGTGGTTTTTCTCAAAAGAAAGGTATTGACTATGAAGAAAACCTGATATGCAAACAAGATATTGAAAGTCATAATTGGCTTTGTATTTGTCACATTTATTATGTTCATACTAATATATCTAACTACCATAGTGGGCCTTATTTAATAATATAGTGGATCTATTCCACCTTATATGAATGGCCTCCACTATTATCACTATGGGCCATTTGACCCCACCCATTACCTCTCTAGCTACACTACATTCCATCCTCCTTGTGAAAGTGTTGTCCTCAATGCTTGTTGTGAGGGTTTACAACCATATACCAGGGTCCCATGGATAAATGTGGATCATAGTGTTGAAGTGTACTGGAGAAGTAGGATTCCATGTAGAAATGTTGAAGTAGTCCAATCACCACTATAAACCTGGGTCCCATGTCCAAGTTCTCATGTGAACTCCATGCTGAAGATATTGGAACTCAAGAACCGGTTGCAAATGATGCTCCAAAGATCTACACTGATCATGTGGATCCAAATATGTATATCTATCCACATAGTTGGAAAGGGTCGAAGTTGAATCTAGAAGGAACAATACCACTGTAGAATATGCAAAAAAGATATTGAAAGTCATAATTGGCTTTGTATTTGTCACATTGACGTTCTCTACATAAGGTGGAGTAGAGTCATCATATAAAATATGAAAGTGGTTGTCATCCCAAAAATGACAACTATCCATATACCCATCATCACAATCGGCCTCAAAATCATAGCATAGGCTTCCTAATTATTTTCATCCATGATTCCCTGCATAACAGACCTCTCTTGTGTTGCAATTGTCAACTCTTGAACACCTGTCTTGAGGACATGTCTCACCATGTGAAATTCTTTGTTGAGGTTTGCCCATAAATCTTTCAACTGTCGTTGAAATCCCATGAGGAGTTGAATATCCATTGGAAACACCACATATAATATATCAAAAGAAAAATATTAAAATGCACTATCCAATGGCATTGATATGGTATCAATCTGAGCACCCTGTCAAAAGTAATGAACTTTGTAGTCTCGTTGTCGTCATGAAGACCCTAAAAAATGGTTGATTTTAAATTAGCAATATTTGCACTTCCAGAGCTCCGATTCAGATGTTTTTTTCTTTAAATGGGATACTTTTGAAATAGGAACTCAAATATGTAATTTATTTTTGCATTAGGCCCCCAAGTGCTACATAAATCATCAAAATCACACGGTCATCCACAAAAATACTGTGAAAATAAGCAGATTTTAAAATAATGATAATTTCACTTTCCGGACTTTGTTTCGAACAATTGTTTTTTTTTTTTTTTAAATTGGTTGTTTTTTCGAGAGTAACTCATATATACAACTAGTTTCTAAAATTCTCACATATAAAACTACATAATTTGTTTGGAGTGTCGCAACCCTCTTTTATCTTCTGAAAAAATTATAAAAATAAATAAATAAATTATGTGGTCGAAGAAAGTGCTCTAATACCACTTGTTAAGTACCAAATTTTGAAAATACAAAAACCACAAATATTCAGAGACAATATAGAAAATTACACACTTTATTATTATCAAACCTTAGGGTAAGACAACACCATACATTGGATCCTATTATGGAAGGGATCCTCTCTTGTTCACTTGCCTCTTCAAGGGGGCAACCTCCTAATGAGATAAATGCTCCAAATACAAAACTTCTCTTTGTGTCCCCATTACATTGCTTGAACCCCTTTATATAGTGCTACCAACCACCTAAGAACATTCTAGAGGAGGAACCTTCTATTATGTCTTCTTACATTTATTATGTTCATACTAATATATCTAACTACCAATATATCTCACTATCATAGTGGCCTTATTTAATAATATAGTGGACCTAGTCCACCTTACATTGAATAGCCTCCACTATTATCACAATGGGTCCTTCGGCCCAACCCATTACCTCTCTAGATACACTACAATGAGTAACTAACTTCATCCTTCACCCTCGATCATGTACCATTCCATGTCTTCTTATCACCCAGTTTGTACTGGCATGGTACTCCTTAAGCATTCTCATTCTTGAAATCTTCAGTGTTCCCACCTCACACCAGCCCCGCCGTAACTCCATTTCCTATTGTTGCATCAAACTGAATTAACCGTTGTCTTTTCCACTATTTGCATCGGTCAATGTCGAAGTGTGTGTTGACCATGATCCTTACGTCTACACATTGACAGTTGGAAACTCCATGTGGGAGTCGTCGACCCCAATAGTTGCCGCCCCATCTTGGTGAATTTTACTTAAAAAAATGTTAATTTAGCATTTCCTACTAAAAAAAAGTATTTTTACATGGTTGAATATTATAACTTGATATACATTGTGTAAGAATTTTTGAAACGTCCAAAGTTTTGATTTCGATTCGACACTCCACCCATCAACCTCATGGACAAAAGAAGCTTAGATGTTAGAAAATAATGCTAAGGTATAGTTTTAAAGAAAAGATTACAAGATGACCGTTGAAGAAAACAAAGAGGAATACATGTTATAAATAAAGGATAAGATAATATATTAAAAAATAAGGGTAGCTTTATTAAAATGAGATAACAAAAATAATAATATAATAAAAGAGGCAATTTTTGAACATTTTATAAAGGATACATTAAATATCAATTGAAGTAAAAGAATCAGAGAATGGAAAACTTGAATGGAATAAATAGTAATAAATAGAAAGTGTATAACTAGATTAAAAGGAAAATAAAGGTCAATCAAGAGAATGATGGAGGCAAAGAAAGAAAAACCAAAGGAGGTTCAGAAAGAGTAGAATTAGTTAAAAAAAGATATCAAGCGATTAGGCCTTATGACTAAGGCAATGAATGGTGGGCTTCCAATATTGGCTAAGTTTGTAGTCATCTTCCCAATTAAAATTATTAGGATGTTTTTCAATTTTCAACCCTTCTGGAATCATGTGAAAAGAGTGATAAGGGGCTAATACCATTATGGGTGTTTAGATTTGAAGGATTGTTTGGCAATGGTTGACTTGGAGATACCATTGTGGGTTGTGTCAGTTGTATGCTCTTTAAAATTGTATTTAAAAGATCTACCAGTTTGACCTATGTATGATTTTCCACAGGAGCAAGGAATTTGGTAAACTCATGGGCCAAGCATCGGGTCAGATTTATCCTAATAATTATTTTAGGATTTTGCAAGGTCTGAAGAGGGTTTTGATATTTCTCTTAGCCATTTTTTTATATATATGATCATTGTTGCCTTGTATATACAAAAGAGAAATGAGAGCTTTGCAGGGTTTGAAGAGGGTTTTGACATTTCTTTTAGCCAAAATTTTAGAAATATGATTTGTAGTTCCTTGGATATAGGGAGGAGAAATGAAAGCTCAGGGCGGGGAAGAAGAGGTAGAGTTTTTCAATTTGGAATTGTGGGTCAAGCAGAAGCTTTGTTGATTTGAGAGACAGAGTAACCATTGGCCATAAAGGCCTTAGTCAAGTAAGCTTTTTTCTTTCTCATGGAATTGAGAAGTCGAGATTCATATGGCTTGAGTATTTAGAGGTTTTAGAACAACATATTTTTGGGCTGGATGATGATGAGAATGGTCATGAAGGTATCTATAATTATGAATCCTTTTCCTATAAACTTGGTGGGTAAGGGATCCATCGGGAATATGAAAGATAAGAACATCCAAAAAGAGAATAGAATTATTATTTTGTACTTCCATAGTAAATTGGATATGGGGGGAAGTGTTGTTAATATGGTTAAAGAAATATATCAAAGCGAGATGGCCATAAGGCCCAACACTTAGGTTTGAGATGAAAATTGTTTAAAGATAAAGTCTCAAAATGTTCCATAAAAATATTAGCGACCAGTGGAGATAAGGAAGACCCATGGCATTTGTATTTTCAAAATTATTTCACTATATTTTTCTAACCATCAAATGAAACAATAATATTGCTCATCATCAAATCTTCCACATAAGAACTAGGTCTATCCCCCTCGACCATCCATCCATATTGATTTGATATGATGAAAAATAAGGGAAAATCTATAAGCGTGCTCACTTAAATGGAGGCAGCGACATGATAGATGTTGTGATGCCATATGTATTCATCTTCTGTCGGAAATATTTATGTTGTTGATGGTGGTTAGAGGCCTTCAGAGTGTACAAAACATTGTAGGCTTGAGATCACTTCTCCCATATTTGTTGATCTCTATATGAATGGGTATTCATTTTCCTTGTAGCATACAATTTTTTTTCCTTACAATTGTTGCACCTTTTTCATTTGATTTTACTTGCAAACAAGCTAATTTATTTTTAATATTTTGTCAAAAAACATAATGAAGGATCCTAACATTTCTCAACAATCAACAAGATTAGGATGAATGGCATCTGTCTTTACTTCATTTATGTATTAAGAGGGATCAAATGATGAAGCAAAATCTTATCTACCTCATAAACATGTAGCACGCGATTTAAGATTGGTTTTAGAATCATTCATTCATCAATGTCAAGCACTATAATGCAATTGTAGGGAGAATCATTAATGGATTGACATGTGTGAAGATAACAAATTGTTCTTAGATGATTTTTTTGGGGAGCTTTTATATCCATAAAAATGGCATAAAGTCGAAATTTAGTAATGTGTTTCTTTTTGTGATCCACTCAGTGGGGGAAAGTTCTATTGAAGTTATTTTCATAATTTTTATGTAGTGTACAAGTTCTAATTATTATTTTTTTTCTGATTATCTATGCACCTTTCCTTGGCTTGTCCTCCTTTTTTTACCATTTTTAAAATTTTGTTTTGGACTAATTATTTTAATTAACTATCTGCAAGGAGTTGGATATGAACCATTCATATGCCAAGGAAGTGAACGCTATAGATATGTTTCAAGCATTAGAGAAGGAAATACTAGTGGATTTAAGGGGTAAGTCTTTGATATTTTGTTATTCATTCAATATAGTTTAAATTAAAACTATACCTTTTATGGACCATGTCATTTCCAAAATCGTGATTTTCAATGATTAATTAACACATCATAATAATATGCAACATGTATTTAAGTTGACCCTATAACCTCAACATGCTAGAATAATATGCAACAAGTTTTTTTAAACAACCCACTAACCTCAGAGCAATTATTGGCTAGCGAGTCAATAGACATACTAGATGTGTTTTTTCCCTTTTTAATCAACCTGGTCTCCACAACTATGAGCCTTTAATATATTAGTAATTTCATATTAGTTTTCTTCTTATCATATTCTTTGTGAGCGGTTAATAATGGGTATAGCCATTCTATGTTATACATCAGATTAGGAAAGAAGAGAAAGCTAATTACTAGCACATTAATATCAGTAGTAGATGGTAAACATTGATAGGGATCACTATCTATCAACCATATAGATATCTCTCATTAATCAATTAGACAACTCCTATCCACCAACCATAGCTATACAACCATTGTTACTAAATGGAGAGGGTCGAGATGTTTCGTTGAACTACTAATCATGTAATTAACAATCAAATAATTAAATTATTGGACAGTGGAGATTAAAAAAAACAAAAAACTATTGAATATATTATGATTGTCCAATATTGCACCCACCATTTCTCTAGAAACCTTTCCTAAATAACTACTCATTTATTTTTTCCCTTAAAATTTAAAGGTCTATAACCTTATTCCCACAATGTTTATCACTCGGTTATTGTTTTATATCCTTTGCCAATCAAATTTTGAGTTGTGGTATATTTATTGGGCATTAGTTGTTTAGTATAAGGAATGTACCTTGAAATAACTAAGTGTTTAGTATAAAGAATGTACCTTGAATTAACTATGGAACACATACAAGATTTGTCAAATAAGAGTTGACAACAAATATTTTTCTTAAGGAAAACAAAACGTCACACTGCTTCCTACATTAGAAGATGTCCTGTAAGTTCAACCTAATTAGAACTGATTTGAAATGTTGGTCCTACATTAGAAGATGTCCTTTTGAGTTCAACTTGTATCTAAAAGTATATTTAAAAATTTAATGTGAAACCCATGTAATTGTTGGATAATTTATACAATCCCATTTTTCATACAATATGGTAAGGTTTTCCCCTTCCTAATGGTTGAACCTTCGTTTTTTTTTTCAATAGTCCTACCATTCGTGAATTTCTTATGCTCGCATGATCAATTTCCTTACCAATCATGATGTATTGGAATTAATGTATCCCTATTGACCATCATCACCCTAGTGATTCTTCATGCTTAGATTATTGAAATAATGTAACTTCGAAGAATATTCTAATTATATTTGAGTTATTATCTTACATATAAAATCCCCTTTTGTGGATTGATCATGTTGGGTCTTGTCTAAGATAAAATTCCATTTTTTGGATTGGTCAAATCATATTTATATGGTGGTATTTGTAAATTTGGCCCCTAGTGTTTATAAAGTGGTTTTAACCACTTCTAGAAGAATTCAGCCCTACTAAGTGAAGAGACATAACCCTAGCGCCTCCTCAACTAGTACGTATATGTGAGGGTGGTGCCTCACTTGGTCACACTCACACTCACTCATCTAGTGCACATTGCTTTAAGGAAGTTGCAGTTGCAGGAGGAAGGAGAAGAGAGGCGCATGCTTAGTCTTAGTTTATTCTTGGTGTTTTGGTCTTAGTCTTGGGATTGTATTGGAAATCTATTATTGAGGAAGTTTTTGTTGGGTTTTCTCCCCCATGAGGGTTTCCCGAGATTAAATGTTGTGTACCTTGTGATTGTGTTTCTTTCAGTGATCCTCTTTATGTTGTTGTTTTAGAAATGCATTGAATGCTCATGTAATTTGGAAATAACCTAATAAGAGCATTAAAAATTAACATGGTATCAGAGCTTGACTGAATAGAATGTCTTTCATTGGGTATTTAAAAATGTCATTGTTGTCATACAAGGAAATCAGGGCTTTTTATTGAAGAGGAATATTTGACCAAAAACTATCTTGGGAAGTGTGACTTTCCCTAGTGCATCTTTTGGCATCTTGAGCGAACTTTTTCAGTGGACAAATTCTCCAAAAATTCAAACTCTAGTTTTGGCTCGTACCAGAAAAAAAGGAAACCAGAACCAATACCAAAAGTACAAGTCCAAATTTGCGCAGATCAAGTTTCAAGGGGTAAAACTTGGAATTTTTTCAAACAGTCAGCTCCAGCCAATTCGCCTCAGCCCAGCGCATCTCCTCGTAAGTTCAGATTCATTTTCTGAGCACTTTCATTTTCTGGTCATTTTCCTAGCTCCAGGTCAAGATGTCTGGAAGCACCAACCTTGTTGACAAGTTAGAAGGTGTGGAAAAATTATGTTTCTAGAAGTACAGAATTGGACTCATTCTTTAAGAGAATAACCTTGAAAAATTCATAAAATAAAATGTACCGGAACCCGAAGAAGATGAAGCCAAAGAGAAGTACAAGAAGGATATGATTAGGGCTAAAAGAGTAATTGCATATTCCATTAAATACCACTAGATCCCTCAATAAGAATACTCCAAAAGATATGTTTGATTCCCTAACCAGAATGTATGAAGGAAAGAACATCAACCAGAAGATGAACTTGAGAACCCAACTCAAGAATACAAAGATGCAGAAAGGAGAAACAATTCAAGACTATTTCTCTAAAGTTTCTCAATTCAAGAAACAGTTAGAGGAAATTGGAGAAAACTTAGATGAATACAAACTTATAATGACAACTCTTAATGGTCTCACAAGAGCTTGGGATGCCTTTATCCAAACTATTTGTGCAAGAAAAGAGAAACTTCAATTTGACAGTTTATGAGAAGAATGTGTTCAAGAAAAGCAAGAGTAGCCAACCGAGAATTTGTCCTATTAAGAGATGAAGATCAATCCCTAGATGGTCATGCTAAAGAAGGAAAGGAAAAGTCTCATTTTCAAAAGGAGACCCACTTTCATAAAGAATCTCACATTCCAAAGAGATTCCAGAAATATCATAAGGGTCAAAGAAAGGGAAAAGATTTTTCCTCTTATCAATGTTATCATTGTGATAAGATGGGACACATTGCTAAGAATTGTCCTACTAGAAGGGAAGAATACAAGAAGAGAAATAAAAAAAAGACATCATGTTCATGCACTTGAATATGATGAGCCACCCAAGAAGTTGACTAAAGAAGAGATTGAAGATTATGATTCCTTTTCAACCCTCTAAGGATCTATGACACCTGGAGAGGATACTAGGCTCATAGATAGCAGTGCCTCTAAGTACACGACAGGTCAGAAAGACATTCTTTCTAGCCTTACAAAAAAGGACTTCCCCTAGAAAGTTTCACGTGGACATGATTATCAATACCCTATCAAAGGAATGGGAGAATCCACCTACAAACTTGATTCAGGAACTCCAATGAGAATGAAGAATGTACTTTATGTACCAGGTTTTACAAAGAACTTACTTTCTATCTCGGATCTAGATAAGAAAGGTTTCAGAGTTGCATTCATAGATGGTGAAGTTCTTATGTGGCCTAAAGGAGAAACTATAGAAGATGCAGTTGTTATTGGAATAGAAGAAGGTGGGTTGTACAAGTTAAAAGGTCACTCAGATGTAGCCTTAACTCAGTATACTGAAAGTCCTTATGAACTTTGGCATAAAAGACTAGCTCACATCAACTACAAATCCTTATCATACGTAGCCAAGGCAGATATAGGTTTACTAGAATTAAAGGTTGATCATGAAGGTGTATGCAAGGGTTGTGCACAAGGAAAGAACATAAAGAATCATTTTCCAAAGAGAGATAGTAAAGCAGAAGGAATCTTGGAACTTGTCCACTCAAATGTATGTGGTCAAATGCCATCAATCTCTTTAAGTGGGTATGCATACTATGTATCTTTTATTGATGATTACTCTCATAAGACTTGGGTTTATTTCTTGAAATCAAAAGATGAAGTACTTGGAAAGTTCAAGGAATTCAAATCCTTGGTAGAAAACCTCTCCGAAAGGAAAATCAAGATACTCAGGTCAGACAATGGAAGAGAGTACACTTCAAATGAATTTGGAAACTTTTGCATAGATGTCGAGATTAAGAGGGAGCTCACCACTCCTTATAATCCTCAACAAAATGGTGTAGCAGAAAGAAATAATAGAACGATTATGGAAGCAGTAAATACTATGATTCACGATCAAGATATTCCAATGCACTTACGAGATGAAGCAACAAGAACAACAGCATATGTCCAAAATAGATTATCCCATAGTGCAATTGGATTCAAAAACCCTGAAGAAATGTTCACCGGAAAGAATCCAGAAGCAAGCCACCTAAAAATATTTGGTTGTCCAATATTTGTACACATTTCAAAAGAAAAGAAAATTAAGTTGGATCCTTCAAGAAAGAAGGGAATATTTGTTGGATACTATGAGGTCTCTAAGGCCTTCAGAATATACATACCAGGTTACCATCATATTGATATCAGCAGAGATGTAACCTTCGATGAATATGCAACACTCAAAAGATCAAGGAAATGACAGCTTGAAGAAGTAGCTCCCAGAGTTACAGAACCTGTGAAGGACGTTATAGTTACCCCTGATGAGGAGATTCCAGAAGATCATGATATGCTAATATTGTAAGAACCTCCCCATATGACGATCGCTCACTAGAGAAAGATAGCTTGGGAAAGAGAACTTATTCAAGATGCAAAGAAGTACGGTGCCCCAGAAGGAACCATGAGACGAAGTAAGAAACCTAAGCCATTCTCCAGCTATATGGCCTTGATGTGTGATCTCATAGAAGAGGAACCTACTTGCTTTGAATAATTTGTTCAGAAGAAAGAATGGACAGATGCCATGATAGAAGAATACAAGTCCATCATAAAGAATGATGTATGGGAAGTAGTTCCCACACCAAATAAAAAAGATGAGGTATCTTCCAAGTGGATATACAAAATAAAACATGCAACAAATAAAAGTATTGAAAAACATAAGGCAATATTTATGGCTCATGGTTTTTCTCAAAAGAAAGGTATTGACTATGAAGAAACATTTGATCATGTAGCCAGATACACTTCTATTAGAACCACCATAGCTCTTGTAGCTAAAATGAAGTGGAAGTTACACTAGATGGATGTGAAAACAACCTTCTTAAATGGTGTTATTGAAGAACAAGTGTATATAGAACAACCACAAGGGTTTGAAGTTGAATATAGAAAGACTCATGTCTGCAAGTTGAAAAAATCTCTATATGGGTTGAAGCAAGCTCCTAGAGCTTGGTATGGCAGAATTGATAGTTTCCTGACAAGCTTGGGATTTACCAAGAGTAAAGTTCATTCTAACCTTTACTTCAAGGTTATGAATGATGAGTCGGTCATATTGCTACTATATGTGGATGATTTATTCTTTACTAGAGAAGAAAGTCTCATCATTGATTGCAAGAAGAAGCTTGCTACAAAGTTTGAGATGAAAGACCTAGGCCTGATGCATTATTTATTAGGTCTTGAAGTTTGGTAGAGCCCGGATAAGATCTTCCTTAACCAAGGAAAGTATGCAGTTGAAATACTAAAGAGATTTGACATGTTGGAATGTAAATCCATGAACACACCCATGGAAACAAATTTGAAGCTCCTAGTTGATACTTCGTCGGAGTTGGTTAATGCTACTCTATACAGACAGATTATTGGATTGTTGATGTATCTAACGAATACAAGACCAAATATATGCTTTGTTGTAAACACCTTGAGTCAGTATTTGGTGGAACCCAGATGTGTTCACCTTGTAGCTGCAAAGCATGTGATGAGATACCTTAAGGGTATGTTGGATTATGGTCTATGTTATACTAGAGATCATGACTTCAGACTGTATGTTTATACTGATTCAGAATGGGTTGGAAGTGCTTCAGACAAAAAAAGCACTTAAGGATGTTGTTTCAGTTTGGGGTCAGTCATGACTTCATGGAAAAGCAGGAAGCAATCCAGTATTTCTCTCAACACGACAGAAGTGGAATACATTGCATCATGTTCCACCAATTTTGAAACCATATGGCTTCAGAATTTGTTGACAGGTCTGTTCGTTCTGGAGATGGAATCTACCGTGATTCTATGTGATAATCAGAGTTGTATAAAAATGACAAGGAACCCAGTGTTCCATGATAAGTCAAAGCACATAGAGATCTGGTATCACTACATCCGTGATATGGTGCAGAGGAGAGATGTAAGGCTCCAATATGTTGGCACATATGAGCAGGTTGCGGATGTGTTGACCAAGCCTCTGGCTTTTGTGAAGTTTGAATACTTACGAGACAATCTTGGTGTTGTCCGAAAGGACCTCCCTCGAAAGGGGGAGTGATATTGATGATATTATGGTATCCTGACCAACAACGGGTAGCTCCATTAGGATTTTATATCCTAGGGGATTGATCATCCCTGGGCAGATCCCGAAGGTCCGGTAAGGACAGTCTGTCAGAGTACATGTGCACATATATGCTAGTTATGGTCAGTAGCGGTAGCTCCATTAGGATTTTATATCCTAAGGAATCTTTTGATTCCTAGGAATATCCCTAAGGTCTGGTAAGGAAAGTCTTTTATAGTACCACATGGTAGCTTGTTAGGATTTTATATCCTAGGGAAACTTAGGATTCCTATGAATATCCCAAAGGTCTAGTAAGGACAGTCTATCAAAGTACCACAAATGTTGTTTTTGATGTACCTACCTCATTATGTTGCCACATGTTGATGATATTGTTGTTCCAACCTCATGTTGTTGATGATGTTGTTGTACTAGCATCGTGTTGTTGTTGATGTTGTTGTACCAGCCTCATGTTGTTAATGACGTTGTTGTTCTAGCTTCATGTTGTTGATGATGATGATGATGTTACTCCTCCATGTTGTGAACAATGATGATATCGATGACGAGAAAAAATTATGATGACTTGTAGATGTGTCAATTAGTGTTCTAGATGTTGGTGATGATGTTTCCCTCTCCTTTTCTTGATGATGTTTTATTTGGTCATGTCAGTAGAATACCCTTCTCGTTAAGGGGGAGTGTTGAAATATTGTTACTTCGAAGAATATTCTAATTATATTATTTGAGTTATTATCTTACAGATCAAATCCCCTTTTGTGAATTAATCATGTCGGGTCTTGTCTAAGATCAAATCCCCTTTTGTGGATTGGTCAAACCATATTTATATGGTGGTATTTGTAAAGTCGGCCCCTAGTGTTTATAAAGTGGTTTTAACCACTTCTAGAAGAAGTCGGCCCTACTAAGTGAAGAGACATAAGCCTAGTGCATCCTCAACTAGTATTTATATGTCAGGATAGTGCCTCACTTATTCACACTCACACTCACTCATCTAGTGCGCATATCTTGAAGGCAGTTGCAGTTGCAAGAGGAAGGAGAAGAGAGGTGCATCCTCAGTCTTAGTTTATTCTTGGTGTTTTGGTCTTAGTCTTAGCATTGTATTGACAATCTGTTATTGAGGAAGTTTTTGTTGGATTTTCTCGCCCATGAGGGTTTCCCAAGATAAAATGTTGTGTACCTTTTGATTGTGTTTCTTTCAGTGATCCTCTTTATGTTGTTGTTTAATAAATTTATTGAATGCTCAAGTAATTTGGAAATAACCTAATAACAACATTAAAACTTAACATAGATCTTTCCACATGTCAAAAAATTTCAACCATCTTTAATAGTTTTCATTTGTCACATTCTAGAAAAGTACTTTAGTAGTTATTGGGCACATACCTTTGAGAGGAAAAGTACCAAAATAATCGAAGTATATAGAGGAGGCCAATGAATTGCTTTGAACGACCTTACAAAAGCACAATTGAATGCATTGTGGATGGTGAATTCACTACTATATTTTAAGATATAACCTTTTTTTTAAGATTTAGAGGAATCGGTAACACAATCGGGATTACCTAAGCGAGGTCTAGGTTCAAATCCAGTTGGCAACCACTATAGCCCCTAGGCTAGTGCCAACATCCCACAAGCCAACGTCTAGCAGGAAACTTATGAATTAGCAAAATTCGAGACGTTTTGAAACCCATCAAAGTGGAACCTCTATTCCAGGGGGAGTCTAATCTTCTAGCCTTATCAAAACAGGCCAAAGTCCACTTTGTGGGAATTGAACCCGAGTGGGGAGGATAACAAACATGCTACCTGTAACACCCTTTTTGTTATTGTAACGCTCTGATACCAAACTGTAACACCCCCTTTCACTTGTCAAGCAGGCGCTACCTCGCAGAATAACAATCTCATACTTAATTATATATATATGACATGCATTTAAGAAAATGAAACACATTTAAACTCAGAGTAACATAAGAATTACTGATAACACAAATATTCCTTGGCATTAACAATAATTCATCTGCACAACAGAATACATGATAAAATATAAGCATCAGAGGCATGCAAAACATAACATTTAACATAAGTTGATACTTATCTTGAAACTGTGGTAATTCCACCAACCAAGTGCAGGCCTTCCATGAACCTCCTAGCCTTAGACCACATTGCTCATCAAGCTCAGCAGTGGGTCACCCCCGAGCTGGGACTAAGCTCCACCCCAAGGTAAGGAATCCTAGGCTAGGTTGAGGTTACAGGGAAAACACACAGTCACAAGGAAGGAATTCTCTTCCAGGAACCACTCATACTCACTTCCCACAGACTCTCCTTCCCCACATGCCCGTTCCACCCCAGGAGTATACACCTTCTCTATCACCTAGACAGTCCTTCGACTACTAACCTCCCTTGCCTTGGGTTTTAGCAATAGACTGGACTGGAAGTCTCCGAGCTCTGTGGCAACTACAGGGTTCCTTCCAGGAGTTCTCTCCTTCCTCTGCGCACTCTCTCACCTGGAGAGAATCGCTCACAGGCCAACCAACCTGTTCTTCCACTTCAATCACCTCTCTCACCTGGAGAGAGTGTTGTATAAACTGGCCAACAAGCCACACGCAGTCCAGCACTACATGGCCACAACAGCCAATGGGGAAAACAGTCACGGGCCTTCCAATAGGCTCAGTAATGACGGAATGGTCTCACGGTTATGGCTTTGGGATAGAGACTCCATGCACAGGCTCGATCTGCTCAGACAGAGGATGCATCGGCTTTCCTGAAATCAACATAGGCTATCCCCGCAATCAACACAGAATTTTCCCACGATTTCAGAATTGCACAAAGTCTCTTGCAGAGGTCGGATCCGATGTACGGTTTAGAATATCAGGTAGAATGGAGGAGGAACCCCCATCACGGCTCGTCTCAGCCATTTTATTTGCATGCACCTGGGTTGAAACTTGTCACCCATGAAACTGCATGCGTTCCATCAGCATGCATTCCTCCCACCATTTGGAAGTCACATGTCATTCCAACAGAACTTAGGATAAAAACATATACTTTCACATGTCTCTTTGGAATAATATTAAAATATTATTCCCAAGACTTAAGCCCTTAGTCTTAACCCCTAGGCTCCACACTTAGCCCCTTTTTCCCACCTTCCAGCCCCTAATCCCTTTCCCACTCCGTGGAAGCTTAGTCCCCCATCACTCATTCATCATGTCGGCCTGCACGCAGAGGTGTTTATATTTTATTAATGTTCTGCATGGATATATGTACAAAATCAGGCTCTTGGCCTTCAACACTTAGGCTCTCTGGCCTAACAATCACATAATCCCCCTAGCTTATATAAACTCATCTCACCAGCCTATAAAACATATTTACAATTCATTTCACAAACAATATTTAAAATAGGGTTCGGCCTTGGGGACATTACAATCCCCCTCCCCTTATTTATGCATTGTCCTCAATGCAACTTTACACTGTATCTACAAGATTTTCAAATTTTTCAAAAAGATGCGAGTACTATGCCTGCATAACATCTTCATGCTCCCACATCATGTCCTCAGGACCGTACCAGGTCCACTGGACCTTTACAAGCTCTATGGATCAATTCTAGAGTTGTTTGCTTTTCCTGTCCAATATGCACACAGGATGCACTTGCAGGACACCTTCTGATTCCACCTGAATCACATTCCAATCGATAACATGATTATCATCAGGGATATATTTCTTAAGCAGTGAAACATAAAACACATTATGTACAGTCATAGATGTAGGTAATGCAAGCATGTATGCAACTAGCCCAATCCTTTCTTGGATTTCAAAAGGCCCACAGTATCTTGCTTCCAACTTGGCACAACTTCCCAGCTTCAGAGAACTCCTGTTAATTTTCACTTTCAAGAAAACATGATCACCCACTTTGAATTCTCTGTGGGTTTTTTTCTTATCAGCATAACTTTTCTGCCTGCCTTGGGCAGCTTTCAAATTCTGTTTAATTCTTATCATTTGGTCTTCCATATCTTTAAGCAACTTTGGCCCAACTACTTCTCTGTCAGTTGGATTATCCCATCTCACTGGAGTGTTGCACTTCCTTCCATAAAGTGCTTCAAATGGGCTCATCTTCAATGATGCATGATACCCATTATTGTAGGCGAATTCTACTCTATTCACCCTCTCTGTCTATCCATCAAACTTGGGATGATACGCTGTACTATAATTCAGATTCGTTCTGAATCTTTTGAACAGTCCTTTCAAGAAATTTGAGGTGAATTTTGGGTCCCTATCAGACACAATCGTCTTAGGAATTCCATGCAAGTGTGCCACTTCTTTTAAGAAGATATCAACAACATTTGTTTCTTTGTGAGTGGTTTTCAGTGGAATAAAATGGGTAGCTTTTGTAATCTTGTCCACCACCACCATCATCGAATCATGTTGTTTGCTCGTTTTCGGCAATCCTGTAATAAAATCCATCATCACCACTTCCCACTTCCACTCAGGAATGGGTAAAGGTTGCAGCAACCCTGCTAGGTGCCTATGCTCCGCCTTAACTTTCTGGCACTGCATACATCTAGTGATGTATTCAGCGATCTCCCTCTTCATACCTGACCAAAAATAATGGCTTTTGACTGCTACCACTGTCTTCTGATATCCAGGGTGTCCAACGTAAGTCAAGTTATGCATTTCTTTTTGAATTGCTGGTTTCAATTCCTAGACATTAGGTACATACACTCTGTTTTTGTACAGAAGTACTCCATCATCTTCTAAGGTGTAACTTTCCTTTTTCTGTGGCCTTTCACTTTGTTGTAGCTTTGCTACCAAATATCTGTACTGCAAATCGGCACTTGCAGCTTCCAAAATTCTATCCTTAATATCCGTCCTGTACATGCTAATGGTTGTAGCATGCAAGTTGTGCACCTTTTTGTTGAGTGCATCAGCCACCTTGTTTTCGTTCCCTTTGATATGCTTGATATAAAAGTTGTATTCACACAGAAATTCCAGCCACCTACTTTGTCTAGCGTTTAAAGTCGGTTGATCACACAAGTATTTCGGACTATTTTGGTCTGTTCTCAATTCAAATCTTCTTCCCATGATGTAATGTCTCCATTTCCTCAGAGCGTGGGTGATTGCTGCCAGCTCCAAATCCTGAGTGGCATAATTCCTTTCATGCTCTTTCAATTTCCTGGACTCAAAACAGATTACAAATCCATCTTGGCTAAGAACTCCTCCCAATCCTTCCTTACACGCATTTGTGCACACCATGAAATCCATATTTGGATTTGCAATTCTTAGGATTGGAGCGCTGGTTAACAGTTGCTTCAATCGCTGAAAACTCTCTTCACACTCTTCAGTCCACTGAAACTTTTTCTCCTTCCTTTGCAAGGAAGTGATAGGATGAGCTATCTTTGAAAACCCTGCTATAAACCTTCTGTAGTAGCCCGCCAAACCCATAAAGGATCTAACTTTCTCCACATTCCTTGGTGCTAACCATTCTCGGATGGCCTCAACCTTTCTAGGATCCACAGTGATCCCTTCTTCTGAAATAATGTGCCCTAAGTAATGGATCTGCATTTGGTAAAATGAGCATTTGCTAAATTTGGCATATAGCTGGTGTTCTCTCAACACTTGCAACACCATCCTCAGGTGTTGTTCATGCTCTTCCTCTAACTTGGAATACACCAAGATGTCATCCAGGAAGACTATGACAAACTTGTCTAAATAGTCCTTGAATACACCATTCATCAAGCACATAAAAACAACAGGTGTGTTTGACAGTCCAAACGACACCACTGTGAACTCGTAATGACCATACCTTGTTCTAAAGGAGGTCTTGCTGATATCCTCATCATTTATTCTTACCTGGTGATATCCTGATCTAAGATCTATCTTCGAAAATATTGTCGCACCCTTCAGCTAATCAAAAAGATCATCGATCCTCGGCAGAGGATACTTGTTCTTGACAGTTACCTTGTTCAACTGTCGAAAATCAATGCACAGCCTCAATGTCCCATCCTTATTCTTCATGAACAGGACCGGGGCACCACAAGGTGACATGCTGGGGCGAATGTACCCCTTCTTCAGAAGCTCTTCAAGCTGCAATTTCAACTCTTTCAACTCTGGCGTACTCATTCTATAAGGAGATTTCGAAACTAGAGCTGCTCCATGCATCAAATTTATAGAGAAATCAATGTCTCTCTTCGGAGGTAGTCCAGGTACCTCCTGAAATACGTCCTTGAACTCTGTGAGTACCTCATGGTCTCCAATTTTTGAGACTTCATCTCTGGATGCTTCTTCCACACGGGCTGCAAATAATTGACAGCCTTTCCTGTAACACTTCTTCAATTGCATGGCTGATATTTCTCTAACAACCACAGCTCTAGGAATTCCTTGGATTGTTTTCCGATTTCCCTCCTCATCTAGGCATGTAAACCTCTTGTTATGACAGTCCAGGAGGGCATGGTGTTGGTCCAACAAGTCCATTCCAATTAAGCAGTCATAAGAGCCTAAAGGCAAAACATTCAATTCAGCCTTCGTGCTCAATCCATTCATGTCTATCAAACAAGATTTAACCAATTCAATGACCTTCCTCTTGGTTCCTATAGCCAGCTGCACTAACCAAGACCTTTCATGTTTGTTTCTTGATAAATGCAAACTTTCCACCACCCTAGGATCTACATAACTATGGCTAGCCCCAGAATCAATTAAAATAATAATTGGTCGGTTGTTGATCATACCTTCCACTTCAATCATGTGCGATTGAAATTCTGCTTGCTTGTTGTCTAGGGCTGCGTAGATCCTTGGCATCCTACTACTCATATCCTCCATTGTTTCAGCTTGTTGAACATTGTGGATGGTTCTCGCTTTATCTTTTCTGTGGGGGCAGTCCTTGTACCTATGGTTCCCTTTACAGCCCAAACACTCCATAGGTGACGGTCTGGGCATTTTCTCACCCACTTTAGCCTTCCTAGGCTCTCCAAAATATGGTTGTCCCAGAGGACTGTTTCTGAAAAAGGGAGGCTTGTTTCCCTTTTGCCTCTGCTATTTCCTGAACTTCTTCTGATCATCCCAAGCCTTCCTAAAAGTAGGACTTTCTCTTTGCTGTTCATATAAGCATTTTTCCCTTCTTATTCTTTCCTCCATAGTCTTAGGATCATCATACTGAATCTTGTCACCAATAGAAGGTGGCAATCCACTCAGATATCTCTGAATCTTGATAGCCTCATCTTTGATGAATGAAACATACTTCAGTAGTTCCAAAAACCTTCCTTCGTATTCATCGATGGTCATGTTGCTCAACTTGAGTTCGAAGAACTCCTTCATCTTTCTGTCATAGTACCTTTTGGTCAGGTATTTCTTCTCGAAATACCTCATGAACTCCTTCCAAGTGATATCTTTCTCACTAATTTGTTGCACCTGCACAAACTGATCCAACCACATGGTTGTTTTTCCCTTCAATTGATACATCACAATTCTTCCTTCTGCATGAGAGGAATAATTCTACAGTTGGAAATATTTTCTCATGCCTAGCAACCACGTTTCGACATCTTCCTCCTTCTTATGTTCTCCATCGAACGTTGGAGGCTTGATCTTGTTCATCTCTCCTTTCAATTCATCCCTTCCAGATGTTCGATGTTTTCTAGTAGGGGACGAGCTTGAACTACTGTGTGCCTCCCTACTGGAATGCTTTGGGGAGCGACAATGATGTCTGCTACCACTCCTCGATCTTCTTCTCCTCTCAGGGGACCTGTGACTCTCTGTCTTGCTTGAGCCACCCCTCTTCTCCAACTTCCTTTCTATTATTTCCAGGTTCTTCAACATTTTTAAGTTGAATTCTCCCTGCTGATCCCTAACCCTCATGAGCTTTCGGCTATCAGCTCGACGAGCCTGGGCATCTTTCTGCAATCTTTCAATGAGTTTCATCATATGTCCTTCCTTATCCATCTCTTTTCCATGCCCATTAGAGTTTGATCCTTCGACTCCCAAGTTGACATCCCTTCCTACCCTTTCGTCCTCTGTTTCAGAGGCAATCTGTACCTTTTCCATTTCTATACTCAGCGTAGATTCACGGTTGACCTAACACTCGTTGAACTCTGCACACACAATGTGCAATCAACCGAAGTTTGTCAGGCCCTTAAACCTTCGAGAAACTTACAACACTCATAAACCAATATGAACAAGAAAAAAAAAAAAAAAACGTTTCGATTCCATTAAGTTTTCTGAGCTCTATTTGGCTCTGCAAATTTCGGGACTTCTAGTTTCGGGGTCTCAGTCCACGAGACTCTCATACTCGCTTTCGGGTGATAGCTCCCTCTTTCTCCCTACCTTCGTAGCCAAAGGCACCTTTCTCCCTACCTTGCTGATATTAAAACTCCGCTCACCAGCCTATAAAACATATTTACAATTCATTTCACAAACAAGATTTACAATAGGGCTCGGCCTTAAGGACATTACACTACCCAACCACCTGAGCTAAGAACCCTGGACTAATTACTATATTAATGTTTTTTTTAGATCTAGAGGAATCAGTAACTCAACCGGGATTACCTAGGCGAGGCCTAGGTTCAAATCTAGTTGGTTGTCGCTATAACCCCTATGCTAGTGCCAACAACCCGCAAGCTAGCACCTAGCAGGAAACTTTTGACTTAGTAAGAGTCGAGATGTCTCGAAGCCCATCGAAGTGAACCCTCTATCCCAGGGACCATCTACTCTTTTGGCCTAGATTTTCTATTTATATATGTTTTTGAAATTTGGAAAGATATTTTATTTAAGTATTTATGTAGATTAAATGTATGCCTTTTCAATTTGAAAGGATTTTTTTATTTATGTATGTCTTTAAATATGCTTTTGAAATTTGAAAGGATTCTTAATTGGAAGGTGAGGTTAATTGCAAGACCGTTTTTATAGAGCCTTTACGTTGAGTATCATGCCATTATAAGGACACGTCTTTGGATTATAATTGACGTGTATGCTTATATTTAGAAACACACAAAAGTTAATAATAATATCCAGAATATGGACATTGTATTAAAAGTTTATTAAAATAAATTAATATAAGAAATTTATATATTTTAATTTGAATGCAAATTAAAATATACACACGAAAAATGAAGTTTAAAAAAAACATAACACATATACACAATTTTTTAAATAAAAATGAAATTTCCTTATTCCAAAAGATAAGCATAAACCAAAAGGATAAACATAAAGGAAAGTTGTTTACGAAAAATAGACATAAATAGATGTCGATGTTGGCTTTGGTTGAGACAAAACTATAACATAAATAATCAAGGTTATTAATTTATTATTTTACAAAAAGTAAAGAACTTGTCAAGCTTTACTTTTTCTTTTTATTCTCATCATGGATATTGCAATTTCCCAATTCGTATGTCAAATCGTATATAGTCGATTTCTGGTTTGGTTCTTGCGTATCTTTTTTCTCTTTCAATTAATACAGTTTTATTTTATTCTTATAAACTGAATTTAATTATCCATTTTCATTAGAAGGTCATGGTTTTCAATTATCCATTTCCATATAATGAGAGGGTCATAGTTTTGACCTTATAAGTTTTCAAATGTTAATATGGTCAAAAGTGTAATGACATGAAGGAATTTCTTTCATAATTATAAACATGTATATTTATTAGGTTATTTCAGAAGTAGTAGTTTAATTATTCTATGTTTGTTGGATTTGCATATTTGAATGGTTATTTTTGTATAATCCGAGTGTTTTATGATTTTTTCAGTATGCTAAATCCATTTCTACATTCATAAATACAATTTAAATAACAGAAAATTTTGATTTCGCCTCAACTCTTCTACCAACAAGCAGTTACCACCATCAAAATTTTTAGGTCATGATGATGCATCTATGATGGTCATCACCAAATGATAGTAGGTATCTAGGAGGGACCAAAGTAAATGATAGTAGGTATCTAGGAGGGACCAAAGTAAGGTGATTTATCCATCATCATCCTCCATCTTTATATTAATAGAGATTAGTTTACTAATTAAGGTATTAAAATCATTTAAATGATCTGATGAACCCTCCTTCATCCTTAGGCTATAAAGTTTTTTTTTTTTAAGAAAATCTTATTTATTTAGATTGCTTCAAAAATCCACAGTGGTCATTTTGAAATCGACCACTCTGGATTTTTGAAGCCATCTAAATAACTACTCTTACCACATAAATCTTAAAACCCTAAAACCTCATTTGTTGTTGATTTACTCTCATATAACTTCTCAAGTTTCTCCCAAAAGTCTTTCATGGTCTTTTCTTTAACAACATTGAAGAAGACAAAGTCTGCTAGCAAAGATCACAATTGTAGTAACCTTGATCAAGCCATAATCTGCTAGGAAAAGACTAATTGTAGTAATTGGCTTCATGTCCAATTTTTTCCACTCCTCATCTATCATGCTACTAAATTTATGCATGATCCCTTTCAAGGATAAGGCTTGATTGTTTTGAACCAACAAATCCTCCACCTCCATCTTCCATGGGGAGAAATTCTTGCCATCAAACTTCTTAATTTTGAACTTGGTTACACATCATGTCATTGTTGTAGCACACCCCCTGTCATTGTTTAAATTTTATTATCACAAGGGAAATATTCTCACAATTTGTTTGCCACATACAAAAATGTAAGGGGGCATTTCCCTTTTATAAAATACATTAGAAAATACCAGAAAAAATACATAAGAAGGTTTCAGAAATTCCATAAAGTTCCAACAAAATAGAGGAGATTTGGATATTGACTTCATCTCCTACCATTCCAACAATTATAGAAGGTTCCAACAAAATATCAAAGATTTAGATATTGACTTCACCTTCGACCAAAACTCTCAAAGACATCAAGTGTAAAGATGGGGATATTCAAACAATTTATAAAATCAATGAAAATGTGAAAACATTGAAGTTGCAGAGGGACATGTATGCTATTGACAAATCATTCATCCAACAACATCTATGCCGGAAATCCATACATGTAGACCACTACTTTCATACAAAAAATTACAAGGAGATTGTCCAAACTTTTAACTTTAAATCATGTCTGTAAGTATTCTCATGAAACTTAATCAGTCTAGAAATTTCTCCAAGCCATATTTAATCATTCATATATGTTGTAATAAAATTATGTCTTTAATCAATAAAGTTGGTCATACATCCATATTGTATTTCTTTCATACTCACTACGTCTTAATTACATAGACACGATAAGAATGGAAACAAGAATCTAAATGAAGGGGATTTGAGGGAAATAACTTATGTAAAGTGAAATTAATAAGGGGTAATGAGTCTATATAATAACCCATATGACTTTCAACATTTTCCTTTTATGCCATTAAAATATAATCCATTGTTGTTGATTTTTGTAGCTTCAGGAAATTATTCTCACGTGCCCTAGGTGTTGGGCATGTGGGAATCGTCATGGGCACTACATTACACTCTTCATTTCGTGAAAACTGCCTTTGGAATGAAGTTGGGGATTCATGGGCTTGGTTATGGGCTTTGTGGGTTTGTGTTGGGGCTTCACACCCACAAGAAAGTTTGATTTGATGTTGACTTGTGGAAGTGTATGTGGATGACAGTAGGCACAATCGTGTATGTATACAGGTTATAGTGGGCACAGTCACATATGTACACGGGTTGCATGAAGGTGAATCGTGTATACATGGTTTGTAGTGGGCACAATCACGTATGTACGTGGGTTGCAAGAAGGTGAATCGCGTAAATGTAAGTTGTAGTGAGCACATTCGTGTATGTACATGGGTTGTAGTAAGGTGAATCGTGTACATCCATACAAGGTTTCATGTGCAAGAGAACGTTTTTACTAACTAATGTCGGAAAAAGTACGTGTGACATCAACTAGCCGTACAGGTGGTCTACAACATATTTGTGGGCACAGGAAATTTCCAGGGATTTTCTATGGTTTGGTTTTCTGTTTTTGGGAGGACAAGGTTGTCCTCAGATTTTGGTGAAATTGTATTGGTTGGGAGGGTTGGTTTTTCCCTCAGAATTTCTAAATTTCATAAAGTCACAAAATATAAATCTTGTGTCTCATGTGTATTGTTGATTCATCTATGATCTTGTTGTTTCTACTACATATATTTTCAGTCAATAATTTTCAGTGTAAATTTGTTCAGTGATAACATGTAGGGTTTATTGTTAGCTCACTAGGAAGCAATTTTCACATCTAAAAATTAGTCACATAAGATTGTATGTGAAAATTGACAATTGTGTGTATAACCATGAATAGCATGTCCATCAAAACCAATTATATGCATGAGCCATTTAATGTACCTATATTTCCAATCCATAACCATAAACAATCATATCTTCATTATTAAATCCATGTTATTCCATGCTCAAATTGAAGCTATAATAAAAAATAAAAAAAATCATTGATTGATGGCCAAAAAACGTTCAACACACTAGGAGTCTCAAAAATACAACCATATCCCATTTCAATTATACTTCAATTATTTAAACTCTATGTCAAAATCATCAACCGATCAACGCTGCCAACCAATACTCAAAATGAAACAAACTATACCAATATTGCATGCATGTGTAGCTTGACCAAACCAAGTCGAACCCAGAGAATATTTCAACCAAAACCACAATGGATCGAAGAAATGGAGCGAGAAAAAGAAACATAGCTCAAATGTAAATGACATCATGTATTTGAATCTGAAATCCATGAGTTTGAGCCTATATTGTCCATGCAAAGTTAGGGTTTGAACCCTGTAACTTTACAACCAATATAGGAGTAAAGAAGAGGCTTGGTTGTACTTAGCCATTAAAAAAAACCATCACCAAATCTGGTTATGGGTTCAGAATCATCCCTTTTTAAATTAGAACAACAACTCAAGTGCAACCCAATGAGTATGCAAGCTATTGACACCAAGTGGGTTTGAACCCGTACCCATTCTTTTCGAAAGATAAAACTGTCATGAAAACCAGGAATTGAAACAATGGATACCTCTAAGGGAAAACAAGATATTTGAGCTTGATCCATTTCCTTTTAAAACAAATGATTGGGAATTGTAGCATAACTCAGACATAATACCAAGGACATGGTGAAATATGAAAAATTTGGTGAATTCAACCTGAGTCTTAAACCCATTATTTTTATCCATAAACTGAGAAACTATTTGATCCAACAATACCACAACACCCATAAAAACTTAAAGACAACTCAAGTTTGATTCTCATGCATGCAAACCAGGAGCTACCTTTTTTTTCGAACTATAATGGAAAATGCAAAAAAAAAAACCATTGTTATGATTCAACCAACAATCAATTTTTTCCTTACTTTTCTTCGAGAAATGGTAGAGTAGGGAGAGAATACTTTCATTCACACAAAAATAATAACCAGAGCCAAATATAACCATATTTTAAAGACAAGCATGTATTTCACTAGATATCAAATCAACTGTGAGCTCATACCTTGTACAATGAAACTTTTAAACCAAAGGTGACGAGCGAATCAGTTATGGAAACTAGTAGGAGTGAGTGTCTCATCAAGTGGAGCTCAGGGATTTTTTCTCAACTTTCAATAGAGCAATGACCAAAAACCAAGGTAAAAAGGAAGTGATAGTGTGTGGGACTGTGGAGTAAATTCCCATGTCCTGGTGCCTCCAATGCATGGCCAACTCAATCATGTCACCAACCCAACAAACCACTACATTGCATGCCAACTCAATAGCCCATCCAACATACATAACCCTCACAACATGCAAACTTTACACCATATCAAATCAAATAAACATTGAACTTGTTGCCACATAGCTCACAACCTTGAAACAAGCAATATTCATGAACCATATATCACATGTAATATGTATCAAACTCTTCAACACTATATCAAGTGTGAAACCATTGTCAAATGCTAGCTACAACACATGTGATACTCACCCATATGAACTATAACACAAGTCTCATACCATGTAACATAGAAATGGTATAATTCACATGTTGACTTCATATAAAGTGTCGCTTCTAATATGATTCCTTAGTCATGAAACCAAAACTTTTAAAACACTTACACCATGCACCATTATGCGCCCTCTTTAAAAAAAACTTATGATATATGCAATGATCATGTATAAAGTTCTATGGGTGTTAGAACATATCAAATTTATAATAAAACCAAAACCTTTGCCAATTAACAAACCATGTAACTTGAACTTAACATGTTTTCATAATATAGAAGATGAAATAATCATGATCTGGCATAGTTCATCATGCTATGAGGCTCAACAACTAGACTTCTGCATTTTATGTATGTGTTGGTTACATGTACATACTTTCAAATTAATCTTGATAAATGTTTTGAACAAGTATTAAACCTTTTCTGGAGACCATCAAAATTGCTATGGTGCTAGATATTTTTCCATTTCCATGCAAGTAAATCTTCTTAAACATTAAGCATGTGCATAGAAAAATAACCATAAATCATTTCTTCAAGAGGAAAAAATTGAAATATATCATGCTGAGGAAAATCTTAGAAAATCAATATTTTTCTTTCAATCCTTGGGGATCCCACCTATTAGATATATAGTAGTAATAATAATAGACTTCACAATTCTTTGCAAGTGTTTACAATAGGTGACAAATTTTTGAGTCAACAATTGGGTGTCTCGATTAATTTGATGCCTACACAATATTTTGTTGGGTTGGTGCTCCACTGAGGAGATTGGTGTCTCCAGTAGGTCGGTGCCTAAAATATTTGTAGCAATAGGTTGGTGCCTATAGACATTTATAAAGAAAATTTTTTGTGGTTTTCTCTTGCAAGGGTTTCCAAGTTAAACTATATGTATCATGATTTGAGTTTACATGCATTTACTATTTTAAAATTAATGAATGATTGATGAATGCTCAATTAAAGTAAAAAGTATCTTATACTGATTCACCCCACCCCCCTCTCAATATAATCATAATTTTTGCAATACACTCAACCCCCTTAGTACCTTTTTAAGGGATGGGTATTAAATTTTCACTTTCCCTTAACCATCTCAAGGCCTCTTCTCGAGGGCACCATCACATGTTTCTCATCAATATATTTCCAACGAATGTCACCATGCTCAAAAAAAGATTTATGGATCAAAATTTATGGCCTCTTAATTATCCAGGTGGATATCATTGGCCACCCACCTCTTCCAGTTGGCTCACATATAGTTTTCATCTTGGCATTGTTTTTCTAGATTTTCAGGTCCTAAACTTCAGGGGCCATTTTGAGGCCCTAAACAACATTTTTTGGGCTCTCCAAAATCACACTATAAACAAATTCAAAGTGTGATGGCATAATGTGTAGTCCTCAAATAGACCTTTCCAACGGGCTATCATGTGCCTAAAACAGAGATTGTATGCAAAAGTTACGACCCCGAAAAGTTGATGTACCAACTTACCCCATCGGGGCCCACATGACTTTTGGCGCTTCATCTCTTAGGGTTATGTTTTTAGATGTCTAGGGTTTTCTGATTACTTATTGATGCTAAAAAGGCTAGGAGTCCTCATTGTAATGTGCTCAGAATGAATGTGCGTAGCTGCCACATCTCTTCTCAAAGATTAGCTACCACCATTCGAGCAAGATTGTTTCATTCTGTATTTTACATTTTCAGCAGATTTCTTTATCGAATAGAAGTTAAGTTTCACTGTATCTTTGTTATTGTTCTCTGTATATCTATGTTAATGGTATAAATATGTATTTGATTTCTTTCCGATAATAAATCTGGATCAGTGGTATCATAGCGGTCTCCTCTTCATTTTTTCTCTATGCATGTTCCCAATGAGGTCAGGATATAAGTAGTTGGGACTCAAACCAGTTGAGCCTTTGCAAGATCGGCCTCATTGAACCCGAAGACCACCCATGGGGGAAGAAAAGAGAGACGATGGGGTAGCAGATCCCTTTAAACTGTTTATCGAGGAATCCCTCACGCAATAGAGGAATGAGATGATGGATAATTTTGTGCAAATCCTTCGACAACTACCAATAAGCGACGCATATTCCTCGAGTGGAGATGTTTCCCCCTTCAAGGTACATATCAATTTTGATATTCCTATATTTGAAATTCAAATATATGTGGATGTTGTAGACAAATGGATAAACCTTCTAGAAGGGTATTTTTATGTCCATAACTTTTCCAATAGAGAAAAGATTACATTTGCGCTCCTTAAGGTCGTCCCCCATGTCAAAGATTGGTGGGATACTTTCTATGATCAAAAGGAAATAGAGGGATCTACATTATTTGTAGTCGCACCCACTTGGGGTTATTTCAAGGATGTTATTAAGGAACAATACTACCTTGTTGGAAGTTATGACGACTTATATACAAGATGGACCACACTGCGGCAGGAAATGGACCAAACAGTGCCAAAGTTCACCAATGTCTTCCATACCTTGTGCACCAAGTTGGGTATCAAAGACTCTGGAAAAATATGGTGCTTAAGTACCGTGACAGTCTACATAGATAAATCCAAAAATAAATGGATTTTTTGGACATCTCATCCTTGGGCGTGGCCTATTGATATGTTGTTAAAATTGAGCAGAAACTTAACAAAAGATGTGTCAGTTTGGGTATGCAAACCCATCATAGAAGAAGCAGGGAAAAGGCATCCCCAACCCACAGAACAAAGGGCAGAGAAAGGATGAACATCCTTAAGAAAAATAGTCTAAACCACAAACAAATAAGGAGAATGGGAAGACAAAGAAAGACATTGGGAAGTGGTATGAGTTCAATAAGAGTGCCTGACATAACACTACTAAATGTCACTCAAATAAGTCATTGGTGGTCGAGATGAAAGCCTCTGAATTAGATGCGGGCTCTGACTCTAAGTCAGAACTAGAAAAATGGAGATGAATCATTGATGCAAAACCCAGTTCCACCATTCCTACCACCAAGGTCCATCCTGGTGAACTTGGCAAACCATAGGAAGGTGAGCGCCTCTTTCATTCACAAATGTGGGTGAATGGTACTCCAGTGAACTTCATCGTTGATAGGTAGCCAAAAGAACCTCATCTCAGCAGAGTTCGTCAAGTGGTTGGATTTTCCAACAACACCACACCCACATCCATACACCATCGGATGGCTCCACCAAGGGACAAATCTTTGCGTCATCCAACAGTTTTGCTTTCCCTACAGCATCAAGCCCTTAAAAGATGAGGTATTGTGTGATGTCTCCCCTATTTAAGTTTGTGATGTTCTTTTGGGCCAACCTTATTTATGGAAACATCATGTTGTATATGGGTTTAGGCCTCATAGTGTTATTATTACTTTGGACATGAAGTTGTATTGGATACTCGAGGTAGTCACATCTACTGCCATTTCCTTGATTTATGCCAAGCAATGCAGGAAGTTCATCTCTCAAATTGGGAAGTTTTCATTCTTTGTGATCCACACTCAAAGTGAGCGAAAGGTTGTAGCCACATCCATGGCCTCCGTGACAGGTCTCTCCACACAGCAGAAGCAAGTGGATAAGGTAGTGGAAGAATACAAATACATCTTCTCCTCATCCAAAAGGGTACCTCTATGTTATCAGGTCAATCACTCAATCGAGTTGACCCCTAGTTCATCACTACCCAATGGGACAGTATATCGCTGGTCTCTATCACAAAATGAGGAAATCAAGCACCAGATCCAAGATTTTCTCGAAAAGGGGAACACCCGACCAAACTCCTCACCTTGTGGAAGCTCAAGCATGTTTATGCAGAAGAAATACGGGACCTAACAACTATGCATTGATTATTGAGCCCTAAATAAAATCACAGTCAGGAACCAGTACCCAATTCCCTGAATTGACGATCTTCTTGACCATCTTAAGGGGGCCAAATACTTTATTAAGATTGATCTAAAGTCCGGCTACCACCAGGTCCCAATACAGCAGGTCGGTGTATGGAAGATTGCCTTCAAGTCCAAAGAAGGCATTTTTAAATGGTGGGTCATTCCCTTTGGCTTGACAAATTCCCCAACAACTTTTATGAGGATGATGGACGATATCTTGCGGTCATTCACCAATTATTTTTTGGTGGTATATTTTGATGACATCCTCATCTTCAATAAATTTGGGCGAAACACTTGCATCATATTTAGCAGGTTCTGCATACTCTACGTCAACACAATCTATATGCAAATTTGGATCAATTCTCCTTCAACGTGAACAAGATCCAGTACCTAGGCTACATTGTTAATGATCATGGGCTGCATGTCGATCTAGCCAAGATCTAGTTCATTCGTGACTAGCCATCCCTGACCAGACTCACTAAGCTTCAAAGCTTCTTAGGCCTTGCCAATTTCTATTGTCGGTTCATGTTGGGATTCTCCCACATTACATGGGACCTTAGCGAAGTGACTAGGGGTGGTGGAAAGAAAAAATTTGTGTGGGCTCAGTCGCAACAAAAAGAGTTCGATGATTTGAAGCAATGTTTGTGCTCAACCCTGGTGCTCTCATTACCTGACCTGCAAGAGTCCTTTCAGATTGAGACATATGCTTCATACTATGTTGTGGGCACATTTCTCACTCAATATGGACATCTGGTGACATATCATAGTGAGACTCTATGAGATATCATATGTAAGTACCCCACTTATGAAAAATAAATGTACTCCATTGTACAAGCCTATCGCCAATGGAGGAATTACATTCTCGGGAAGGAGAGAGTCATCCAAACTGATCATAAGCCTCTGCATTTCATGTAGACACAAGGAAAATTGCAAAATGACTACCATCATAAGTGGTCCACATACTTTCAGTAGTTTCTTCTCAACATCAATTATAAGAGAGGGAGCACCAACCACGTCTTTGACTGCCTCAATCGACCTATAGTTGCAGCACTAACCACAATGCTACACTCATGCAGACATGAGACCTCTAGATGGCCCCAACTCTACACGAGAGATCCTGACTTCTCCACTACCTACCATATGTTGGGCACAAACACAATTGTCATTGAATTCCATATTTAGGATGGGTTGTTGTGCTATCTAGGCCATCTCTACGTCCCATTAAGCAAGCGTGTGAAGCTAATTTGGGAAGCTCACTATAGTCAGGTGGCAAGACACTTCAACGTAGAAAATACAATGGTAGTGTTGCAACAACATTTGTATTGGCCGAAACTTCGACGGGATGCCAACAAGTATATAAGGTCCTTCACGGCTTGCACCATTGCCAAACCGTCCCTTAAGAAACAAGGAATGTACACACCTCTTCCTACTCTCGACAAGCCCTGGGAATCCATCTCGAGCCTTCCTTCAACCAGGAAGAGAAATGACTGTGTTTTCGTGGTTGTTGATCGATTTTCCAAGATGGTGATTCTGGACGCCTACAAGAAGAGCATCACAGTGAAGGCCACTGCCAAGATCTTCTTTGAATGAGTATGGGTGAATTTTGGATACCACATACCATCATCTTAGATTGGGACAGTCGGTTCCTCAACACATTTTGGTCAAGCCTCTAGTCATAGTTGGACACCAAGCTCACCAAATCCACAACCTTCCACACCCAAACGGATAGCCAAATAAAGTTCGTCAACAGGATGATTGTGCATATATTATGCATGTACAATTACAAACATCCACACACATGGGATGAGAGTCCTCCCCATGTTCATCACAATTACAATAGAGCCATACATACCTCATCCGGCAATGTCCCCTTTCAGGTGGGGTTGGGATATCAACCATCGGGTCCCATGGATGTTGCTCTACCCCTTGCATCCACCCATCCATAATCATCCCATGATCAAAATGAAGCCAACAAATCCACCCAGTTCATTGAAAAAATCCAGCACATCCTCCAACAAGTTCAGGATATTTTGCATAAGTTCAATGCCAAATACAAGCAGCGCCATGATCAACATCGAGTGCCACACAAGTTTCAGGTGGGAAATAAACTTTGGTTTCACTTGCATAAAGAACGTCTTACATGACCCCATTGAAATATATGTTCACTCCATTATGGACCTTACACCATCACCAAGGATGTGGGCGACAATACTTTTGAGATCAACATTCCCCCCTTCCTCAACCTGCACCCATTATTTAATGTGGACCTCCTTTGGCCATATTTTCCACCAATATTGGACACCTCAGAGATAGAAGAATAATTGACACTGACATAGATTAACCCTGACTACATGGAATAGGCATCCACTAATTAGATCTTGGACACACATGTCAAGGAAACTCGTCAACATAAGCTTTAGCTTTATCATGTTGTCAAAGATGGACAGCTCCTGCACCAAGGCAAGTGGCTCACCCAGGGCCAAATTCAGCATAAATTTTCTCATCTAATGGGGGAACTCAACACAATGGATACCATTGCTTCCTAAGGAGGGGGGATTGATCTAGGTGGATATTGGTGGCCACCCACCTCTTCCATATGGCCACCCACCTCCTCTAGCTGGCTCACATACAGTTTTGATCTTTGTGATTGTTTTCTAGCTTTCGAGTCCTAAACTTCTGGGATCGTTTTGAGGCCCTAAACAACATTTTTTGGGATCGTCGAAGTCACACTATACATTGAGTCAAAGTGTGATTGAATAATGTGTATTCCTTAGATAGACCTGTCCAATGAGCTATCGTACGCATAAAACAAAGATCGTTTGCAAAAGTTACGACCTCGGGAAGTTGATGTACCAACTTACCCCATCGGGGCCCACATGACTTTTGGCGCTTCATCTCCAAGGGTTAGGTTTTTGGATGTATAGGGTTTTATGATTACTTATTGATGCTAAAAAGGCTTGGAGGCCTCATTTTAATGTTCTCAGAATGAATTCGCGTAGCCACCACATCTCTTCTTAGATATTAGCTACCACCATTCGAGCAAGATTGTTTCATTCTGCATTTTACAGTTTCAAGAAATTTCTTTATTGAATAGAAGTTAAGTTTCATTGTATCTCTGTTATTTTTCTTTCTATATCTATGTTAATGTTATAAATATGTATTTCATTTCATTTTGTTCATAAATCTGGATCTCTTAAAGTTTGTAATCCTTCTTTGGCTAACTGCCACCTTATTGCCACGTGGCATCCATACAGTTCTAAGTCATTTGTTCCATCCAACATGGCATTGACATGGTCATTGGCATGGTGCCTTCCATTTGGCCCATAGAATCCTTGTTCTATCATGCTCTGATGGATATTCTCCTATCAAGCATACTCCGACAGATCTGACGGTTCTCTGAGTTGGATATCAACGACTTTGATTACTTCAAAGTCTCCACCTGCTCGATAATTATCCTCTTCTCTGATGGTCATTTCCATTCGTATTCGTTGGGACCCACGAAGATCAACAACTAATATTTAATCTCTCCCACTCATTGATCGATGTCTCTTGTTCATTCTTGTAGTCCTCCCATCGGAGTGCCTTCACTCTGGTCTCACGGGCCACTCCGAGCCTTGCACTTCGACTACAACCACTACAACGGGTTTGATGATCCTCCTTCTCCTTATCCAATAGTCAATATTTTCTCGGTGTTTACATTTGCATTGTCTAACGTGGTATAGACATGTCATACATGCCACCTTCCACCTCGACCTTTGTTTCCATCATGTAACTTCCACCTAACGCAACACGTGGCACACATATCCCCAAGGAACTCTACCTCAAAATTTACAATCAGCATGACACATGGAACGGTCTTTACTTGACACATGGTACCACCCTTTTCAAGACACATGGGATAACATGGTGCTCGGGGTACCTCCCTTTAGATTTCACTCATTCTAGGTAACTCGGACCACTCCGACGGGCCTACTCGAATGACACTCCCTTCGATAAATCTAACGGTCCTAGAAGATCAAGAATCAACAGCTCTAACTTCTTCGATGCCTCTAACTTGCATGATGATTAACATCCCTTCCAACTATCCTTTCATACTTAACCCTGTGGATCCCATGACATATCAATGGTTGTCATTTCATCACTACCTCATGTGATCAACAGTCCAGAATAACCCTTGAAGTACTCCCATTAGGGTCCATCCCCTTTCGGTATTGCAATGCACTCCGACCCTCTCTCCCCTATGAACGGTTGAGATCTATCGACCAATATATCTGAGGGTTAGGATTGAGTTTCATATCCAAAGGAACGGACATCGACAAGGTCCACAATCAGTTCTTTCTACGAATTACACGCTACCACGTGCCCTCCTCTGGACATGCTAACACTCCACATGAGCATGATGTCACTCTTCTTCCTAGACTCACCTAAGCAGCTTTGCATGTGGAAACGAATTTTTCACCCAAAACACGTGGCCCTACCTAACTCTGCAACTTGGTTTAACACATTGAACTTAGTCCACATCACCTTTCGCCCCCTCAAAGTTCCAAATCACCTTGACATGTGGAACATACACCACTCAACACGTGGACTGGCATGGTGTACATGTCGTCACTGGGCACTTGATGTATCCATCGACAGTTGACACCTCTCCACTATGCACTAGACATTTGACACCTCTCTACTACACATTGGATGGTTGGCTACAACCAAAATCAATGACTAGGATTAGATCGTTCCTTCTCGTCGATCTATGGTCCAAATTACCTCTCATATTCTTCCCCATCAGATTGCTTCAACTTCAAGATTTTGGGGCTACTCTGACCATAATACTTTGATGTTATGCATCGCAGTAGATCTAACAATCTCGATCTCTTCGAAGCCTCTCTTAGATAGATCGACGGTCCTAGGTGACTCGGGGTGTATCTTCTATATGAATCATATCCTACTCTGACGAAGTGTCTGGATCTATTCATTATGCCTGATCGACGGCTAAGATTTAATCTTGCCATGTGTCAATCGATAGTTCAGATACAATCACTGCAACAAATCAACAACTAAGATTCATTCAGACTCAAAGCATAGTTCTTCATTAGGGAGACGGTCTAGCAACGGTCGAGATAATCTCACCACTTAGAATCAATGGTTTTGAATCAATCCACTTAGAATACAATATTTATATAGGTTAACAGTATAATCTTGGACTTAACCAATTCATGGATTTTTCTTTGGGCTCTTTCCCCTATCCACAACAAGCACAAGCAAGTCATCTGGAACCCAATTAGGATTCAAGGTCCTTTGACCCTACCAATATATCAAAGGGGAAAAACATATGGTTTTCGACCTTCTCTGGCCTCTCCTACACAACACTACCAACAATTTCCTTTGATAGTGAAGGAGGGTTATATCACCTCATTTGACTCAGTAATGTACATTCAATTATTAACTTATAATCCTAGTTTCCTTTCACATGATGCCCATCACAATGATGCATATATATATATATATATATATATATATATATATATATATACTATCCCTCACTTTTTTGACCACCTCGAGGACATGTTTCTCGAAGGTTGGGTGTATGTAACGCCACCTTTTGACTTAGACAACCAGGATTACCTGAGGCCTATATACTTTAT
>JZKD02S1674100.1:47648-62536 GCA_000966675.3 Picea glauca | reverse complement strand
CCATCACAATGATGCATATATATATATATATATATATATATATCATTGTGCACACATGAACCATAGAATTAAGTTCATTCTCTTTATCTCAAGACGTTACAAGACGCTCATATTCATCTATGTAAGGAATGCACCATTATTTACATCCTAAAGTCACTCAAATGCATGGATTTTCCAATACAACAAACATCATTACCATTAATCATGCATGCATCTTTATAGAACAATTACATGCATAAAATCATGCATTTCAATTCAATTACATAGAGTATATGAGATACTTATTTGTTAAAATTTATAGCCAACTAACTGATTGTGGGTGTTCGCCTTTCCACCCAACCATAAGCTATGCATGCTCAGTCACTTCGGCAGCAAGCCACTCCCATGTCAAGCCATGATACCACCAGGGAATCTCTCTCTCATCGTTGACTTATCAATTCAAGGAATGGATCAGGAAGGTTACTCTCCTCCACTCCACTAGCAGTAGTATAAGTTACCCTTCCTTCCCACTTGGCTCAGTACCTCCATGGGGTTTATCAGATTCCTTTCCAGCCAAATTTCCTCTACACAACAGAGTCCTTTCATAGCTTCATTTTCCCTCAACACCCTCTCCATTCTAGTTTTAGATTCTTTCCAGCAAGCATCAATCCCATGGTCCTCTTTTTCCCCAGTCTAGACTTTGGGTCTTATCTGCTCCGGCGTGACCATTCATTATCCTGGGTATACCTCCCAAGTCTTTCCTTGTGTTAAAATATACACCCTTGGACTTCCTCTACTCCATATAGGTGTTTTCTTTTGCTACACATGTTTCCTCTTGTGCCTGTAGTTTTCTTCTATAGTTTTATCCTTCTTGGAACCATAAATCTATCCATCGAGATCTAGACTCTCTTATTTTTTCTTTTTGTGTTATTCTCTCACCAACACCCTCTCTCTATGTTTTTTCTCTTGTGAGACTAGAACTCTCTTTTCGAGTTCTCCCTTAAATAGAAACACCCTTCCAATTCTGTATCTTTTTCCAGCATGCACTCGTGCATGCCCCTCCACCTCTTTGATCGATTTTTTTTCCTTTTTCTCCCCTCGTGCATATCTTGCACATTATCACTTGGGAAGTTTCTTGACCCATCCTCTCATTTTCTTCTGTCAAAAGGATTCACGGATTCAACATCATTTATCTTGGAAAGTGTGACATGGTACTCTGTGGTACCCCTGGCTGACAATTTTTGTTGTCCTAGCTAGTATTTCACATACTTCGATTTATTGGGGTGATTAGTTGTTCAACTACCAGGCCTTCTTTCATTAATTGTTTTTCTTTGGTTGCAAGCTAGAGGAATATTGACTATTTCCTCCACTTCACTCATCAAGGTAGCTTGGGGTCTTCACACATAATCCCCTTTCATGCCCCCTCACTAATGTCACTCATGGTATCATGGCTAGTACTTCCAAGGCTTCACCCCACAATAAGTTGTTGGCATTTTCAATTAAGAAATAATAAAATTATATTGTTTATATGCCATGCCATGGAAATCATTAAACATGATTAATTACATACTAAGGGAAAAATGGGTATTATAATACCCCCCCCCCCTTAAAAGAACATTGTCCTCGGTGTTCTTTGCATCTCGCCAACACCATCCATGCTTCCATTTTTCAGTTGTTTCAGCAAGGTAGTTCCTCTTCTTGGTCTGGTCCTTTCCAGACTCTTTGGAATTTAGCACATGCCTACAACAATTTCAAACAACAAGCATGTTAATTCAAAATTTTATGTATAAACTTTTTATTGTTGTTCATAATTCAAGAGGGATCATTTTTATATCAACACAATACTTATGTGTGCATTTCACAAATCTGTGTTCACATGGTTGTCATATTTGATCGAATCAATATTTTTCCCTTGGCATACCTATTGTGCTCATGATCCCAATCAAAACTCTATAAGAGTGATCGAATTCTCCTCTTCCTTGCGGTCACTCACCCTCCAGGCCCAGGCTCAGGAATCCCCTTCTCTGCTATACAGTCCCTTAGGTGATCCATCTTTCCTTACCAAGGATTTATCACACAAGAAGAGTTTAGAGACTTCATCAAGTCTTATATCCGAGGTGTCCCTCTGGATTTCTTTGTCGAGGCGTCCCTCTAGCACGTGTTACCTTGACATGATATTCTTTTATGGCAATGATGGATTATCACAGGGTTCTCATGTCACAACCGTAGCCTTTTTCCATGATTTCCAACTTGATATTTATCATTTGTCCCTCTAGGAAAAATCTATTACCTCACTTGTACCACATGCATACATTAAACATGAGATATCAACCATCAATTTCAATCAAATCTATTACCCGCAGATTTCAAATTTCACACTTTCATTTTTTATATCTATTCCAAACAAGAATGAGATTCACAAGTATGATATTTTCCTTCTCATAATAGTTTGGATTAGCATGTATTGGTCTTCCTTATGGGATTACTTTTGCTACCATATCCAAGAACCTTCTTCCTGAGATTCTACCTTCACACATCCAAACAAACCATTAGCTCTCATGCACATTATATTTTCCTTGAACACTTGCATTGGCTTCCAAACAATTTTCAAAATTTGTGCATACTAAAAATCACATTCATTTACTCATAATAAAAAGGAAATATCATTCCTTACACATGCATTACTTTATCATACAAAGCCTTTCAAAATGAAATTAATCATTAAATGAATTTAATCAATGTGTCAGTGTCCATGGCCCACTTTCACACACAATGCACCCTCGCATTGATTTCAAATTACCACACTTTATGATAGGCACTTTTCCATGGTGTGTTGGAACTTAGTCGACTTCTCACCACATGGCTCATTCATTTTCATTCGTTATTTCAGAAAGACTGTACTTCTGCTATGAACTGATCATATCATCAAATCAGCATAACATAGTATGAAATAATTAAATTCAAAATTTTGTGCATGATGTATCCATGCATTCTTCCTTTACCATTCTACAACCTTGGTAGAATATTGGAAGGTCTTCCTTCGATGAGGACAGTCTGATGCATGCCCACTACTGTAATCATGCACTTTCTCAATGCATTCAATCCATGTGCTACTTATGAGCACTCTTGTTTCCAATCATTCCTGATTGGTAAAAGTATGCATGACACTTTGTTCATGAATTTTCTTACAATGATCTCAATCATCCTTGACTACTAGAGGTCCTCCCCTCCATCATTCAAATTATTTTCCCGAATCTTACCCTTCTTGGGTGTCAATGGCATACAACAACCAATCATAATTTTCATGCTTGTCATTAAGATAATAAAGTATTTCAGAAGGGATTCTTACCCAATCTCTTCCAATTCTCATGTCATGTGGGCTTGAAATATTTATACTTGTTCTAGTTTCCAACACTCTCTCTGATATTACCTCGTCAGTGATGCTTCATGGGAACTCACAAAGTCGTTTCAACAATATTTCAACAAAAACCCTCTTGCATTTATCCTCTTCCTGAGGTTGTCAACCATTGGCAGTTTTCCTTCCTCAACAACTCCAATATTTTCCTACACTTAACATGCATCATCACAGTCAAAAATATATTAGTTGTCATGTTAAATAAAATGCACATACATAGCATCTAAATAAACAAGCATTTTCGGATATGTCCTAGCATATCTACATCTACTTCATCACATTACTCCTCAATGTGCTCACTAGAAACCATAAAAATAATTCAGTAGTTGGGTATCTTACAGTCATTTGCATATCAATTTCTCATCCTAGAGAAACACAATAAACAACAAGGTAAGGAGTCAAGGGACTCTTCCCTTTTTCTAACTCCTTCTACACAGTTTGGAATTTCCAACTTAACTGGACAATTCTCAAGGCCTCGTTGCCTTTGCATACTCATGGATTAACCAAGCTTATTCATTTAAACATACTTATTTGTTTATTTTCCTTTTCTTTCATAATTGTTCATTTTTGAGGTTTATAACTCTGTTAAACAAATCATAGTTTTTGGAGCGAGGAAAGTCTTTCTCCTTTCCTCCTCTTTTGCTTAAGCAATTTGTCACTCTTGGGATTTTCCTCCTCTATTCCTTGAGCAGTTTCAACTAAGTTTCCTCTTGACTTCCCTAGATAATTCAACATGCTACAACAACAAGATTTTTTCCACAAATTAAGAACTAGTGCATTCTGCACATTCACCAAAGAGAAAATCAGGTTGGTCAACATTCATTTGCATATATTTTAATCATGCATGATATTTTAAAATGTAATCCATGATTCTTGTACAAATAGACTTTGTAGTCTATTGTCTAATTTTCCAACAATCATTAAGATTATGACTATGCTCTCCTGATAGAGTCCTCACACAGTTCCTTCACATAGAATCATCACATCATGCAACTTCCTTATTGCATATCCATCACTATCTGAGATGAACTCAACCTTGAGTTATCCTCATCTTTGTCATTTCATATTCTTACCCAATATTCCATAAGAATTATCATCATGCATATCTATTATGCATTTAGATTGTGCATTAACACATGCACATTTATTCCATCAATTTGCATTTACATTGTGCTTTAATCACATGCTTTATTATGTGGTGTGTGTGTCCACCATAGGCACACTTATAGTTTCATTTTCATATCCATTTAAAATTAATTAGTTCATGATTGTTCACAATCATTTACATGTATTCTTTAAAAGCATAATCTTGTGGCCTTTTATCATGACAATAGAGCATCCCTTCTCATTTACTCTTTCATCAATTTATACTAGTTTTTCCTGAGGAAATGGAACACATCCTTCTCAATATATTATTCAAAACAAAATAGTCATGACTCTTCAAAATAGAGTCAGCCATGCATCCATGGTATTTATTCAATCCTAGAAAGTGCAATTCTTGCCTTATGTTTCACTTATTTAGGAAGTCATATCATGTCTTTAGTATGCATATACTCATACATCACACATGTGCATCACTTGCACATTTTTAATGCCATTCATTCATATCTATCTGATCTTAATATCATCCTCCTTTGAAGGAAACTTACATCCATTCTTATGACAAGTCTCATAGGAATACTCAATACTATGTTGTCCTCTATGTTGCGAGCTTACAGTCATTCACATGGAAAGTCTCGCAGACATATTCATAATTATGTTTCCCTTTCTACATGACAACAACCAGCAAGAAAACACTCTTTCCTCATCTACTATAAAATTATTCCACAACCCATAAATTCAATCTGGGCAATTTCAACAATTCCCAAGGTAATAATACAACCAATATAGCTTCTCTTCATGCCCCAAACCATTCTTGGTCAACAAACCTTTTTATCAAGGGAATACTTTTCTAGATTCCCTCTCACTGCTACTTGAGAATACCAATACATACCTATATGGCTACCATCCCCCTTTGGATGTCAATCTGACCCATTGGTCATCTTCAAATTCTCCAACATTTCCTTTACCACATTCGGGATCAGCATTTCATTAACCATTCTGCCTTTTTCTCATAAGGTAATATGCAATCAATATCATCAGCACTTTACTTATGATTCTATAATCAGATCATCACTAACTATATGATCTAAGACAACACCACAATTTAGATCTAATAATAGACTACAATAAGTCTATATGCATATTACATGCATGCTCAATATTTTCCATATGCGTTCCATCATATCCATGTGCACCAATAATTTTACCCATGACTACAGTGCAAATGTTGTTGGCACAGGGGCAAACCCGGGGTTCAACGCTCAAGAGCACACCAACAAAACCCTAAATACCGACCCTTTTGGCAACACCTGTGAAGTAGATGAAGTCTCACCTGAGGTAGAGGCAGGGGTGGTTGCAGGACTCAGATGTATACAACCTTAGCTGGGACACTGATCTGTGATTATATCTTTTACATGGCACTTAGCATAGATCATTCATCAATATTTAACCCTTATGTTACTTCGCAGATAGCATAGAGCATCGCAGTGAATACTTAGACTAAATATGATTCAATACTTAGCCACAGAAATATAGATTAGATTCAGCAGATCAAGCACTAAGCAACTTATATATCAGATCTAACATTCATTCATATATCATAAGCACAGAGAATAACTAGATCTATTCAATCATAGAAAGCACTTAGCCAAGAAGGAGATAAACACATTAGATCGAAGCACAAAGAACAATACACAAAGTTACCATGGTTCACCCCCACCCTGGGGCTATGTCCACAAAGTCTTCTTCTTTATATTATCTCAGTCAAGCGGTTACAACACAGAGCTTCAGTGACCCTTACTTCACACAAGACAAAAGATCTGCGTAGCTCGCTAAATCCTTCTTCCTTGCACTTCAGCACAAAACTACAACAACTTGCACTTAGCTTTTCAATCTCCTTACAATTATGCACAGAGAACTTGCAATATACGTCCGATCACACAGATCTAGCTACTAGCACTAAGCCTTTAGCTATACATCACATAGATGTACCACTATCCTATACTTACATTTCCTAAGTATCTATTTATAGATTACAAAACGGGTCTAAGCTTGGGTAAACCCATGGGCCGACCTCCCTTTCCCTTTACATCAACCCAAAACCATAAAAGGGACCAAAAATAGGTCATGCTTCCCTAATTTCCGCTTCACGTTGTGGTCCATCTTTGGCAAGCTATCGCAGTCCCAAAAACAGTCAAATATGACCAAGTATTCTTCAAAACTTGGTCAAGGGCCAACAGGCCCCCAACACTCACTTGTGACTCATCCTGAGTCACTCAGTTCTAATAAATTCTGCCTCGAATGCCTCGAGCTTGGCTCAAGCTGCTTCGACCTCTTGTAGTGCGACAACCTCTTGCTCAGTAAATTCTTGGATCACTATGTCATTGAGCGGTCCTTCCAGGTGTTGTTCTGCAGTGATGACAACCTGTTCGAGTTCATCTCCCTGGCTTTCAAGTTCAGTGTACATTTGGCATGTTTTTTATTGGATTGGCTGAAGTCATTGGGAGACTTCCATCACTTTACTTTGCAGCATATGTACCTATTGTTGGGTTGTGCGTTGTTCTGCGAACCTCTTCATTCTTTCGACTGGGGTCAAAGTCTTTATCTGCGCCTGTAGCATGTCTGCATGATTCTTTTCTTCTTGGAGTTGTGCCTCCAATGTATTCAATTCTGGACTCTCTGTGAGGGTTTCATAAGTTTGGGTGCTTCTAGCACTCAACTACTTGCATTCTGAGGTAAATGTTTTTAATCGGCCAACTGCGACGGACTAAGTAGGGAAACTTAGCAACGATCTGCTTGCAACAAATATGGGGCCTTCATTAACTCTGTTCTATCTGTTCCAATGTTGTCCAATGGTCTAGTGGGAACCCATAATTGATTTTTGACCCTTTCGGGGTGGAATTCGAATGGTTATATTGGTCCAACGGCTACATTGTTGCACCATGGCGAAGTGCCAGATGTCGTTGTTCTGATATCTCGGCGAAGCTCAATTCTTGTGATTTTTCCTTCTGCGAAGTTTCCTCTGGAGTCTTCTATAACTTTTCGATTTTGGCCTTCTTCTTACTTAGCTTCCTAGCCTTTTTCCCGGTGAGCTTAGTCTCGGTCATCCTTTTTCCATTCTGAGTCTTATCTTCTTTCGACATAGTCACTTCGTGCTGCTTAGGTTATTTCTTCAGATCCAAGGGTAATACTCCTTCATCATATGGATTAGGTATTTCAGTCTTCTTTGGTTCCTCTAACGCTCGTATAGCTTCGACATCCAGGTCCCTGGTGTTTGAAAACCAAGATCTATTCTCTTTTTCCTCCATCAAGTAGGTGATCCTTCTAGTCATAAATTCCATGAGTTCTTGCTTCTTCTATTCTAGGGCTTCCTTTTCTTCTTTTCTCTGGATCTGGTCTTTTTCAATCCAAATCTTTCCTAACAAAGCTGGAAATGGGGCACGATCGTCAATAAATCTAATGACTTCGAACTTTTCCTCTGTCGAAGCTCCATGGGTACTCATAGCTATCTGGGTAATTCTGCCACATAGGGTTACCATTTTTCCTTTAAATAATCCGATGGCTCCTAGTGAAGGGACCAAAGCATGCCTTCCTAGGGTTTCCCAAGTGCTTTATGTCATAATGTTCATCGGTGTTCCCTCATCTAGAGCACAGTCAATGTCGAAGTTTCCTATTCTTACTTCGATTTTCTCCTTTTCTTTGAAGATCTCTGACAAACTGACATCCTTATGATCAGCTAGGGTTTCTCCCAGGGCATTCCTTAGCAATATGTCCTGGTCTTCTGCAATTGTAACAAAGAGTCAATCCTCTATTTCTTGTCCATGATCCCTAACTCTTCTTGTACTGCACGCTAGGATCATGATGGCTAGCCTGCAAAAATTTATTTCTAGGATCCTGCATCCATTGGTTAGACCAAAAATTCTTTCTATTCATAGATATAACATATCTTTCACTATTGTTATCAGACCTATTCATATCAAACTTTCTTTTTTCTAACAATGCTCTAGTTTTCAGGCTAGTAAAAAATCTATCAAGTGTACCTAAATTCATTCTTCAGAAACAAAAAAAATTCCACTTATCTTACCTATATAGAGCACAAAGATTCCATATCTAAAACTTAAACTATTCTTACCTTTACTAGAGGCTAGAGCTTACAGATCTTACCTTTTTTTCTGCCGAAATTTCTACTTTTACCTTTCTTAGAGCATAAAGTGTTCAGATCTCACTTATTTTCTTCAGTATCAACCTCTTTCTTGCAGATCTGACCTCTTTCCTTCAGATATGACCTTTCTTTTTCGGCACAAAGCTTTGTAGGTCAAGTAGAATACCGTGCACTAGGGCAACAGATCTACGCACAGATCTTATTTCGCATAAAGATTTTTCATCTTTAGTTCCCAACAATCATAGTTCCCGTCCCAGGAACGGTACCATTTGTTGGCACAGGGGCAGACCCAGGGTTCAACGCTCAAGAGCGCACCAACAAAATCCTAACTACCGGCCCTTTCAGCAACACCTATGAATAAGATGAAGTCTCACCTGAGGTAGAGGTAGGGGTGGTTGCAGGACTCAGATGTCTGCAACCTTAGCTGGGACACTGATCTGTGATTATATCTTTTACAGGGCACTTAGCATAGATCATTCATCAATATTTAACCCTTATGGTACTTCGCAGATAGCATCGAGCATCACAGTGAATACTTAGACTAAAGATGATTTAGTACTTAGCCACAGAAATATAGATTAGATTCAGCAGATCAAGCACTAAGAAACTTATATATCAGATCTAACATTCATTCATATATCATAAGCACAGAGCATAACTATATCTATTCAATCACAACAAGCACTTAGCCAAGAAGGAGATAAACACATTAGATCGAAGCACAGAGCACAATACACAAAGTTATCGTGGTTCACCCTCACCTTGGGGCTACGTCCACAAAGTCTTCTTCTTTATATTATCTCAGTCAAGCGGTTACAGCACAGAGATTCAGTGACCCTTACTTCGCACAGGACAGAAGATCTGTGCAGCTCGCTAGATCCTTCTTCCTTGCACTTCATCACAAAACTACAACAACTTGCACTTAGCTTTTCAATATCCTTACAATCATGCACAGAGCACTTGAAATATACATCTGGTCACACAGATCTAGCTACTAGCACTAAGCCTTTAGCTATACATCACATAGATGTACCACTATCCTATACTTACATTGCCTAAGTATCTATTTATAGATTACAAAATGGGCCTAAGCATGGGTAAACCCATGGGCTGACATCCCTTTCCCTTTACATCAACCCAAAACCCTAAAAGGGACCAAAAATAGGTCTTGCTTCCCTAATTTCTGCTTTGCGTTGCGCTCCATCTTTAGCAAGTTGTCGCAGTCCCAAAAACGGTCAAATATGACCAAGTATTCTTCAAAACTTGGTCAAAGGCCAACAAATGTATTCCATTTTGTTGCCTCTTGCATTCATATGCATAGACAAGCCTTTATGTTGATAGGCACATATTTTATTTAACACAACCATGAGCTCATAAGCTTGCTCATATACCCATATTACTCTACCTATTTTATGAGGACTATTAGCGGTCCAAAGGACTCTTTCATCTTTGCTTGATTGGATTATCTCAGTAACAATTTGCATTCATTATAGGTCAAGTAAATTGACCTTACTAGTTCCGTCAATCCTCTAAACATGAGGAATTATAGATACAGACTCTAGTCTTTTGTTTAGACAACAATTATAATTTCCAAGGTTCTAAAAACCCACACTTAGGGGCAACATTACAACAACTCATCCCACTCATTCTCTGGACTCTTAATCCTATAATGAGATTATACCTTTTTCAACCATTCACATTCAGGCCTTACCATTAATTCTTGTTAGCATATTCTCACTCATGTATAAATATTTATCACTCCAACAAGCAACAATTTGCATCTTCTGTTGCAATCTGCATGATAATATTTTCTGTTGTAAGGAATTTGAGATAAAAGTTTTCAATTTGCAATCTTTATTCTCAAGGAGTTAGTGTAGGTAATAATCAAACATTTAAAGCAAAGAAGCTCACTATAACATGCTCATCTTGGCCTTGTTATACCAGTACTATGACTGATTTCTGGCCCATCCAGGCCAAGTGTTTGAACTCTTTTCTGATACCACTTTGTAAGACACCAAACCCCCTAAGTACCTTTTTAAGGGATGGGGTGTTAAATTTTTTCTTTCCTTTAACCATCTCAAGGCCTCTTCTCTAGGGCACCATTGGCTTCTACTCGTCAAGAGATTTTCAATGACTGGCACCATGCTCAAAACCGAGCTTTGGATCAAAAGTTATGGCCTCTTAAATTTTGTAAAGCTTCTTTGGCCAATCATCACCTCATTGCCATGTGGTTCTAAGTCACTTGTACCATCCAACGTGGAATTTATGTGTTCATTGGTAGTGTGCCTACCATATGGCCCATCAGATCCTCATTTTATCTTTCTTTTAAGGGCATACTCCAACCAAGAACACTCCAACGGATCTGACAGTTATCGAAGTCTAATATCAACGAATCTGATTACTTCAAAGTCTCCACTTTCTCAATAATTATCCTCTTCTTCGACAGTCATTTCCCTTCGTATTCATTGGTACCTACAGAGATTGACAGCTGAGATTTACTCTCGCCCACTCACCAATCAACAACTTTCGTTCATTCTCAGAGTCCTCCCATCAGAGTACCTTCACTCTATTATCACGGGCCACTTCGATCCTTGCACTCTGACTGCAACACCTACAACGGGTACAACGATCCTCCTTCTCCTTATCCAACGGTTAGGATTTGATTGATCTTTACATCCCCATGGAACTCTACCTCAAAATTCCCAATCAGCATGACATGTGGCACGGTCTTTGCTTGACACATGGCACTACCCTCATCAAGACACGTGTGCTGACGTGGTGCTCATAGTCCCTCCCTTTGAAGTTCACTCATTCTGGTAAATCATACCACTCCAACAGGCCTACTCTGATGACACTCCCTTCGATAAATCTAGTTGTCTTATAATATCGACAATCAACGACTCTGACTTCTTTGGTGCCTCTAACTTGCACAATGATTAACATCCCTTCCATCTGTCCTTTCATAGTTGACCCTATGGATCCCATGAACGGTTTTGATTTCATGCTTGCCTCCTTCGATCAATGATCTATATCAACCCTCGTATTACTCCCATTAGGGTCCATCCTCTTCCAAGATCACAACGCACTCCGACCAGCTCTCCTCGATGAACAGTTGAGATCCATTGACCGACAGATCTGAGGGCTAGGATTAAGTCACATGTCCAAAGGAAAGAACACCGACAAGGTCCACATTTAGTTCTTTCTACAAATTACAGGTTTCCACGTGCCCTCCTCTAGACACGCTGAAAATCCACGTCAACATGACATCACTCTTATTCCTCGCCTCACCTAAGAAGGTCCACATGTGGAAATGGAGTTAGCACCCAGGACATGTGTCCCTACCCAACTCCATCACTTGGTTTTACACGTGGCACTCATTCCACATCACCTTTCACCCCCTCAAAGTGCCAAATCACCTTGACATGTGGCACAATCACCACTCAACACATGGACCTCCCACATGTACTGACATGGTCTACATGTCGTAACTGGGAACTTGATGTGTCCATCCACGGCTGATGCCTCTCCACTACACATTGGATTGTTGGCATAATCCTTTTCATCATGATGTCACCTTCCCCTTGCAGGATTACAACCAAAATTGATGACTAGGATTAGATATTTCCTTCTCGTCAATCAATGTTCCAGATTACCTCTCAGAGTCTTCCCCATCGGAGTGCCTCCACTTTGGGCTTCTAGGGATACTTTGGCCATAAGAATCCAATTTTATGCACCAAAATAGATCAAATGGTCTAGATCTCTATAAATCCTCTCTCTGATAGATCGACAATCCTGGGTGACTTGGGGTGTATCTTCTACAGGCATCGTATTCTACTCTGACGAAGGGTCAGGATCTATTCTTTACGCCAAATCGATAGCTGAGATTTAATCTTGTTGTGTATTAATTGACAGTTCAAATACAATAGTCACAACAAATCAACAACTAAGAGTCATTCAGACTCAAAACATATTTCTTCATCAGGGAGATGGTCTGACTAATGGTTGATATCATCTTTCCACTTCGAATCAACGATTGTGATTCAATCCACTCATAACACAATATTCAATAGGTTAAGAGTTTGATCTTGGACTTAACCAATTCATGGATTTTTCTTTGGACTCTTTCCCCTATCCAAAACAAGCACAAGCATGTCATATGCCACCCTATTGGCCTCCCAACAAATCCCTTTCCTTTTTCTTAAAATGAAATGGGCCCCCCTTGTAAATATTTGAACACCTAGTCATTTTTATATAGTTGATTGGACTGATTTTATGGGACATTATTTCATCGTTACAAATTGGTTAGTTACTGAAAGTTATTTTAATTGGTTTAATTCATACCAAAAATGATATATCATTTCTCTCTAATTAAACTCTATGTTTTCAAATCATTAACACATTGATCCCTACCTCTTCGATCATATCATACCTAGCTGAGAATTATGTCGAACAAATGTTAGACTCGTTGTGATAAGAACTCGGGGTATTCATTTGTATATGATATCGAGCATTTATTTTCTAAGTGTCATGTATTTCATGGTTCCTATAGCTATTACTACAATAGTGGAACTATCAACAGAGCTTAATTATATGTCTTATCAACACTCAAACACCTAGATCCCGGCAATTGATGAGAATTGTCCTGCTTTTATATTGTGCTTTGCCACGTCTACCATGCTATTAATCCTAACATTATTCATGAATCTTGAAATTCGGAGCCAAGGTAAAAAGGATACTTAATTTCGATTCGAGGTCACCAATTCCTTTACTATTTTTGGAGAGTATGAGGGTTTTCGCTCTGTCACATTACTCATCCTTACGTTTTCCTCTCCTCTAAGTAAAATCTGCCTATGTGTTGAGTTGTTTGATATGTTGATGGAACCTGTAGTATGATTTGAATCTTTTGTCACTGAAATAATTGAGGCATTTTCTAACTCTATTACTCTTGCATGGAGAGTGGGATGGTTGGTTTTTTTTTCTGCAAAACAATTCTATACCCACAATGACCAAGTCGCCTTGGGTTTTGCATAGTTTTTCAATGATAGGAAAATCTATATTGGGTATCTTGAGCTCCATATAAATCATGATTTTATTGCTATTATTATTGACATGTCATTAAATGAAGAAGGGCCTCTGGTGCGAGTTACTCAAGTCTAAGCACTTAGATTGTCATCAAGGTATGTCAATAAATTTCTTGTAAAGAGTGCTACGGTTTAGTCTATTGCTATCACATTTGTTTCCTTATGGTTTTTTTTGGATATGAATTAAGTCTACTTTTATGTCTTTGAAATTGTTGCAGAAAGGTTATAAAAACCTTGAGTGAATGGTTGTTTTGTAACATTTTAATTTGGGTGTCAGTTGAATTCAGGTTTCCTCAATCAAATGATTTTATTTTGAAGAAATAATTTCACTCAAATATTGTACACCCATTTTGAGTATACTTAGAGGGTTTCTCATAAGAAACACAACTTTGTTAACAAAATATCTTATGTTGTTTAAATCTAAAATCCATGCTTCTTTTCGGGTATCAGATTTGGTTTTAGGAATGAACTTTTGGCTAATATTTCTTATGTTGTTGAGAATAACTCAACTTGATGTCTAAATTGTTGATTCAGGATGTAAGAGTATTGTTCTGTGTTAGTTGTTATTAAAGGAAATATTGCCCATCTATAGGATGAGAACTTCCACCTGAAGAAACAAGAGAAATCATTAATATACAACATAAACTAGAATGGGCCAAAATAAACAAAAAATAAAAACATGTTGAAGGTCTTATACCACCGATCTATAGAGCATTACAAACTCACTAATAGTTGAGCATTACAACGATATATATATATATATATATATATATATCATTTTGCACACATGAACCATAGAATTAAGTGTTGGATCATGTTGTCATTGATGCCAATGGTTTGATTACTTGGGAGATTGTTGGATCATATGTCATTGATGTAAATGGTTTGGTTTGATTGATGTCATTGGTTGATGTCAAGTAATTGATTGATATTACTCCCTTGATGAGAATGTTATATGTCCAAGTGGAAACCAATCGATGCAAAGGTAAACAAATGGATGAACTCCAAAGTGGTCCCCTTATGGTGAAAGCCCTAACGGGAAGACGCTTTGCGAATTGAGTTATCCTAGAAGAATGGTTGGAGGACCCATGCTCTCATTATTGTCTTATCATGATTGATAAGGTGTACAAATGGATGAACTCCAAAGTGG
>JZKD02S1674100.1:31574-47143 GCA_000966675.3 Picea glauca | reverse complement strand
TTGGTATATACTTGGTACATGGTTGGATGCACTTGTTTATGATACAGGTTGATTACAGGTTGGTGCATGGTTGATGCACTTGTTTATGGCACAGGTTGGTGCATGGTTGATGCTCCTGTTTATGGTACAGATTGATATCTGTTGAGGATTGTTGCCTCATCTCAGTTGATGCTGAGAATGCAAGCTGAGTCTTGCATATAGAGCTGGTTCTCTTGTATAGTTGTACTCTATTCAGTTGTCGTTAATAAACCCTAAGGATTGTAGTCCATAATAAAAAGAAAATTGTACATACATCTTGTGTTCTTTGTGTTCATTGTGGTGATGACTTGTTGATGATATGTTGCTGATATATGTTGCTGATATGTACTCACATCTAACTGGTTATAAATGACAACAATGGGTAATGAATAAATGTTGAATGCTAATTGATGAGTTTTTGTGCAAGAGGGAAGTTTTAGGAAAAAGAGCCCCACACTCATTCACCCCCCCCTCTAAGTGTGGTAGGTGTGTCCAACATTAAGTTGATTCTCTTAATCTCAAGACATTACAATATGCTTGTATTCAATTGTGCAAGGCATGCACCATTATTGCCATCCTACAGTCACCCAAATGCAAGGATTCGCCAATACAACAAGCATCATTACCATTACTCATGCATGCATATTTATAGCACAATTACAGGCATCTAATTATTCATTTCAATTCAATTACACATAGTATATGAGATATTTATATGTTACAAGTTATAGCCAGCTAACTGACTATGGGTATTCATATTTCCACCCAACCATAGGCTCTATGTGCTCAGTCACTTCGACAGCAGGCCACCCCCATGCCAAGCCATGATACCACCAAGGAATATCTCTCACAACATTGAATTATCAAGTCAAGGAATGGATCAAGGAGGTTACTCTCCTCCACTCCACTAGAAGCAACAAAAGTTTCTCTTCCTTCCCACTTGGCTCAGGACCTCCATGGGGTTTATCATATGCCTTACTAGAAAGATTTCCTCTACACAAGAGATACCTTTCATAGCTTCATTGTCCCTTAACGCCATCTCCTTCTAGTGTCAGTTTATTTCCATTGAGCATCAAGCCCACGGTCCTCTTTTTCCCTAGTCTAGACTTCGGGTCTTCTCTACTCCAGCGTGACCATTCATTATCTTGAGTATACCTCCCAATTATTTCCTTGTGCTCAAATATACACCCTTGGGATTCCTCTATGTAATACCCCAATTTTGAGTCCCAATATTAAATAATGTATTTTGTTCATTTGATGAAAGGATAAAGCACCCAAACAATTAAAAGAGGTCGGAGTGCCTAGGAAATGTAATTCTTTGATCATCATTAATAATAAAATACATCATTGTTTGCTATATGGACAAGGAAAAGAGTTATAGGGGGCTATGATTCCACAAGAGAGGAAACTTAAGGGGATAAGTCTTTTATTATATTTTATTTACCCATAATTTTTTTAATTGAGAGAAATGGTTACATGAGATTCTTGGGGACGGCCATGTGGTTTTTGATTTCCAAGTAAATATATAAAACCATCTTTGGGTTGTTTGGGGGTTCACTCATTGTTCGTTGTTCATTTTTCACACTCTTCATTATGTTCTCTCTCTCCATTCAGTATCTCACCCATTCATCATTCCTCATTCATTTTGATATTGGCTTGGGAAATAAAAATGAATTGTTAGAGAGGAGCTATTTTTTTTTTGTTGTAATGACTATTGGTGTATTCCAGCCATGAATTAGTGCCTGCATGTATGAGATGCATTCGCATGTGTTAATTTCCGCTCACAGTTGTGATTCTTGAGAGTCTCAGCATGGATATTCTTGACCAGATGCACTAGAGCCCTGGAAGGAGGTGGGAAACCAAAGGGACTGTGTGGTAGAGAAGGGGGTCCATTCTCTTGTGTTGTGCAGGCTGGAGAGAAGAGAGATGGTGTATTTTGTATTGATGTGTGTTGAGAAGCTTGGGAGATCTTGAGTGTTGCCTGGTTTGGGGAGCTGAGAGACACCTTGGAACCATCCTTGTGGATTCATAGCCCTAGATAACGGGTGGCATTGTTGTTGAGACTTGGAACAACAGTGTCTACGGTTGGGTGGAATATCCATGGTCTACATTCAATTGGTGATTCGTCTCATTAAAGATAATTTCTCTCTGCATTAGTTTCATTTACTTGTATGTTTATTTCCATTGTGTAGTAATTGTTATCTCTGAGATTCATGTTTATAATATGCACGCTTGTTGGTTATTGTTGATCCAAAATGGATCCAAAAAGGTCAAAAATTCAAGTTATTGGATTCATACAAACCCAGTTCCATCGCGAAGAGCTCGTCACGTTGATTCCAGCGGTATATTTGGTTTTGAAAATGGAGTTTGTATGTGAAAGTTATCACAGTCTAAAGTTCTGCATAAACAACAACAAAAAATCAAATCAGTCAAAGGTGATGTCGTAGCCTGTGAAGGTGACATGTGGTAGTGGCAGAGTTGGATACATGGAAAGTTTGATTGTTGAATGGGAAGTCAAGTTGGCAGGTCACTGGATTGTGTGGACCAATACTAGAGTGACACATGGACCAATCTAGTGGTGCCACATGTCACCCTAGATTTGAGGGTCAGTTGTCAAAAGGTTGGTCTATTTATCCTCTGCAATAAGTGAACTTGTGACTATGTCCAACACCAATGACTTCCACTCCATGCACTAGCCACCTTAACCCACATGTCACTTGTGAAGTATGATGGGAATTAATTACTTTAATGTGGATATATTATATGGTTGGTGGTCCCCATTAAAAAGGGCACGGATCCCATACTTTATGCCATATGTTTCATATCCCCATTAAAAAGGTTGAATCCCACGAACCATATCTTTTGATTATTTTATATTATATGGTTTTGACCATGTAACTTTAATATTATGGTTATTTCAACCATATAAAATATTCTAATCCCATATTTTATGTTACCAAGGCGCTATTCCAAAGCCCGAATCCATATGTTATGTTGTTGTCATGTGTTATTGTAACATATGGTATTTAAACCATATAATAGTGTGCAACATATATTTTGGCATAAAGTGGGTTTTCAACTTTGTATAATGGTTATTTTAACCATTTCATGCCATAAATTATGGTATACTATGCAGATTTCCATAAAGAGAGGATTAGTTGGGATTTGATCCATAGACCCTGTCTTTATTCAAGAAAAATACTTACCACTGTACCACAGGTCAAAATTATGCAAAGTAGTGCAGAACAGTGGGTTTTATTGTAGAGAAGCCAATGAATTAGCCAATATTTGGAGATCATTTTTGGGAGTTACACTCAACCTTTTTTAATGTCATTTGTTGCATTAGGTTCCTAAGACAAAGAAGAAAACATCTGAGTCAATCAGAGAGCCATTTCATGTAATTTTTTATGTACATTTTTAGCATTGAAGATTAATAAAAAGCCTCCCCCACTGAGACAAAGGCCTAGAGAAATAGGCAAATTTTCTGAACTCCATTATCAATTTTTTGGCGTTATGGTTTGTTGACATTATTGTTCATTTGTTGTTCTGAATTTTTTATATGGCTGCAACATTATTTCATTACATATCGTTCTTCTTCTCTTTAATTTCTAAATGGTAAATCAAGTCATGCAAAATACTTAACCAAGTCTTTTAAAAGATCATTTCGGATCAAGTGGTATCAGAGCAGGTTGACATTGGTTGTTTTGAGTATGCATGATTGCCAGGGAAAAGTTAATTCATGGTGAAGGAGATCTTGAGATTTGATCAAGAAAGAGGACATCTCAAAGTGAGAAGATGGCATCGGAAGAAGGACTTTCTCAAAACGAAAGAGAGTTTCAAAAAAATGTCTTTGTCATGTTGGAGATGGTAAAAGTATTGTATGATGATTACTTGGAACATAAGAGACCTATTCAAAAGGAATCTTTAAAGCAAGAAAAAAATGAATAAGGAGAGGACCCTCCAAAACATTCTCCTTCATCTTCATCTTCTTCTTCTTCTTCTTCTGCTTCAAGTACAAGTTCAAATCCTACTTCTGCAAGAAAACGTTCTCATAAACATAATCCTAACATGTCATTACTTAAACTTGATGTGAAATTTGAGTTTCCCGTGTATAATGGAGAAGTCAATGCTGAGAAGCTTGATAATTGGGTCAGACAGATGGAGATATATTGTAGTGTGCAATAAATCAATGCTGAGGAAACCAAGATCAAATTGGTATCGCTTCGTCTTACAAGCAAAACACTCATCTGATGGCAGAGTAAGTTGCAACATGGTACTTAGAAAATTGGTAATGTATTTCCATCATTGCAGGATTTTATTTTTGCAGTTAGAAAAAAGTTCTATCCTTTGGGTATAAGGAGAAGGATTTAATTGAATGGAAAAGTCTTAAATTAAGAAAATAAAAATCAGTGCAAGAATACATAGATGAATTTCATAAGATGGCTTTGATGTTAAATATTCCATCACATACACAAGAAACTCTTATGAAGTATATAGGAGATTTTCCTGCACATATTCGTAATACAGTATTTATTTTTGGACCTACTAATCTTGATGAGGTTTATGTTCAAGCAACATATATTGAAGTAGGGAAAACTGGAGTTGGTGTATCATGGGAATGATCTTCAAAGAAAGAAAGAAAAGGAAAGGGGAATGTAAAGAAAGAAACTCAGTGAATGTGAAGGAAAAGAATCTCTCTTGAAAGCATTGCAAGAAAGAAGGGCACGATGATGAAAATTGTTGGCAATTGCACCCAGAGAAGAAACCGAAGTGGTTCAAAGAGAGGAAATGGAGGTAAAAAGTTGTGGCAACAGCACAGTCAACAAACTTGGGGTCAGATTCAAGTGATGATACTAAAATCACAGCAGTTGGTTTGTCAAGTAAAATTGTTGATGGTTATGATTCTAGAAGTAAATTGTTTCATATAAGGGTCATTATGAAACATACCAAGATCAACACTTTGTTAAATAGTGGATCTCAAGCTAACTTAATTTTAGAAGAAGTGGTTAAGCATAGATCTTTCCTTCTCGTCGATCAATGTTCCAGATTACCTCTCAGAGTCTTCCCCATCGGAGTGCCTCCACTTCGAGCTTCTAGGGCTACTTTGGCCATAAGAATCCAATTTTATGCACCACAATAGATCCAATGGTCCAGATCTCTATAAATCCTCTCTCTGATAGATCGACAATCCTGGGTGACTTGGGGTGTATCTTCTACAGGCATCATAGTCTACTCTGACGAAGGGCCAGGATCTATTCTTTACACCAAATCGATAGCTGAGATTTAATCTTGTCGTGTATTAATCGACGGTTCAAATACAATTGTCTCAACAAATCAACAACTAAGAGTCATTCAAACTCAAAACATAGTTCTTCATCAGGGAAATGGTCTGACTAACGGTCAATATCATCTTGCCACTTCGAATCAACGATTGTGATTCAATCCACTCATAACACAATATTCAATAGGTTAAGAGTCTAATATCAGACTTAACCAATTCATGGATTTTTCTTTGGGCTCTTTCCCCTATCCAAAACAAGCACAAGCATGTCATATCGAACCCTATTGGCCTCCCAACAAATCCCTTTCCTTTTTCTTAAAATGAAATGGGCCCCCTTGTAAATATTCGAACACCTAGTCATTTGTATATAGTTGATTGGATTGATTTTATGGGACATTATTTCATCGTTACAAATTGTTTAGTTACTAAAAGTTCTTTTAATTGGTTTAATTCATACCAAAAATGATATATCATTTCTTTCTAATTAAACTCTATGTTTTTTTCAAATCATTCACACATTGATCCCTACCTCTTCGATCATTTCATACCTAGCTGAGAATTATGTCGAACAAATGTTAGACTCGTTGTGATAAGAACTCGGGGTATTCATGTGTATATGATATCGAGCATTTATTTTCTAAGTGTCATGTATTTCATGGTTCCTATAGCTATTACTACAATAGTGGCACTATCAACAGAGCTTAATTATATGTCTTATCAACACTCAAACACCTAGATCATGGCAATTGATGAGAATTGTCCTGCTTTTATATTGTGCTTTGCCACGTATACCATGCTATTAATCCTAACATTATTCATGAATCTTGAAGTTCGGAGCCAAGGTAAAAGGTTACTTAATTTCGATTCGAGGTCACCAATTCCTTTACTATTTTCAGAGAGTATGAGGGTTTTCGCTCTGTCACATTACTCAGCCTTACGTTTTCCTCTCCTCTAAGTAAAATCTAGTTGTGTGTTGAGTTGTTTGATATGTTGATGGAACCTGTAGTATGATTTGAATCTTCTGTCACTAAAATAATTGAGGCATTTTCTAACTCTATTACTCTTGCATGGAGAGTGGGATGGTTGGTTTTTTTTTCTTCAAAACAATTCTATACCCACAATGACCAAGTCGCCTTGGATTTAGCATAGTTTTTCAATGATAGGAAAATCTATATTGGGGATCTTGAGCTCCATATAAATCATGATTTTATTTCTATTATTACTGACATGTCATTAAATGAAGAAGGGCCTCTAGTGCGAGTTACTCAAGTCTAAGAACTTAGATTTTCATCAAGGTATGTCAATAAATTTCTTGTAAAGAGTGCTACAGTTTAGTCTATTGCTATCACATTTGTTTCCTTATGGTTTTTTTTGGATATGAATTAAGTCTACATTTATGTCTTTGAAATTGTTGCAGCAAGGTTATAAAAACCTTGAGTGAATGGTTGTTTCGTAACATTTTAATTTGGGTGTTAGTTGAATTCAGATTTCCTCAATCAAATGATTTTATTTTGAAGAAATAATTTCACTCAAATATTGTACACCCATTTTGAGTATACTTAGAGGGTTTCTCATCAGAAAGACAACTTTGTTAATGAAATATCTTATGTTGTTTAAATCTAAAATCCATGCTTCTTTCCAGGTATCAAATTTGGTTTTAGGAATGAACTTTTGGCTAATATTTCTTATGTTGCTGAGAATAACTCAACTTGATGTCTAAATTGTTGATTCAGGATATAAAAGTATTGTTCTATGTTAGTTGTTATTAAAGGAAATATTGCCCATCTATAGGATGAGAACTTCCACCTGAAGAAACAAGAGAAATCATTAATATACAACATAAACTAGAATTGGCCAAAATAAAAATAAAATTAAAACATGTTGAAGGTCTTATACCACCGATCTGCAGAGCATTACAAACTCACTAATAGTTGAGCATTACAACGATATATATATATATATCTTCATACATGAACCATAGAATTAAGTTCATTCTCTTTATCTCAAGACATTACAAGATGCTTGTATTCAATTGTGCAAGGCATGCACCATTATTGCCATCCTACAGTTACTCAAATGCAAGGATTTGCCAATACAACAAGAATCATTACCATTAATCATGCATGCATATTTATAGCACAATTACACGCATCCAATCATGCATTTCAATTCAATTACACATAGTATATGAGATATTTATATGTTACAAGTTATAGCCAGCTAACTGACTATGGGTATTTGTCTTTCCACCCAACCATAGGCTTTGTGTGCTCAGTCACTTCGACAACAGGCCACCCCCGTGCCAAGCCACGATACCACCAAGGAATATCTCTCACACCATTGAATTATCAAGTCAAGGAATGGATCAGGGAGGTTACTCTCCTCCACTCCACTAGAAGCAACAAAAGTTTCTCTTCCTTCCCACTTGGCTCAGGACCTCCATGGGGTTTATCATATGCCTTACCAACAGGATTCCTCTGCACAAGAGATACCTTTCATAGCGTCATTGTCCCTTAACGCCATCTCCTTCTAGAGTCGGTTTCTTTCCATTGAGCATCAAGCCCACGGTCCTCTTTTTCCCTAGTCTGGACTTCGGGTCTTCTCTACTCCAACGTGACCATTCATTATCTTGAGTATACCTCCCAATTATTTCCTTGTGCTCAGATATACACCCTTGGTATTCCTCTATGTAATACCCTCGTTTTGAGTCCAATATTACATAATGTATTTTGTTCATTTGATGAAAGGATAAAGCACCCAAACAATTAAAAGAGGTTGGAGTACCTAGGAAATGTAATTCTTTGATCATCATTAATAATAAAATACATCATTGTTTGTTATATGGACAAGGACAAGAGTTATAGGGGGCTATGATTCCACAAGAGAGGGGGCTTAAGGGGATAAGTCTTTTATTATATTTTATTTACCCATAATTTTTTTAATTGAGAGAAATGGTTACATGAGATTCTTGGGGAAGGCCATGTGGTTCTTGATTTCCAAGTAAATATATAAAACCATCTTTGGGTTGTTTGGGGATTCACTCATTGTTCATTGTTCATTGTTCATTTTTCACACTCTTCATTATGTTCTCTCTCTCCATTCAGTATCTCACCCATTCCTCATTCCTCATTCATTTTGATCTCGGCTTGGGAAATAAAAACGAATTGTTAGAGAGGAGCTATTTTTTTGTTGTTGTAATGACTATTGGTGTATTCCATCCATGAATTAATGCCTACATGTATGAGATGCATTTGCATGTGTTCATTTTCGCTCAAAGTTGTGATTCCCGAGAGTCTCAGCATGGAGATTCTTGACCAGATGCACTGGAGCCCTGGAAGGAGGTGGGCAGCCTAAGGGACTGTGTGGCAGAGAAGGGGGTCCATTCTCTTGTGTTGTGCAGGCTGGAGAGATGAGAGATGGTGTATTTTGTATTGATGTGTGTTGAGAAGCATGGGATATCTTGAGTGTTGATTGGTTTGGGGAGCTAAGAGACACCTTGGAACCATCCTTGTGGATTCATAGCCCTAGATAACAAGTGGCATTGTTGTTGAGACTTGGAACAGCAGTGTCTACAGTTGGGTGGAACGTCCTTGGTCTACATTCAATTGGTGATTCGTTTCATTAAAGATAATTTCTCTCTGCATTAGTTTCATTTACTTGTATATTTATTTCCATTGTGTACTAATTGTTATCTCTGAGATTCATGTTTATAATATGCATGATTTTTGGTTATTGTTGATCCAAAATGGATCCAAAAAGGTAAAAAAATCAAAGTTATTGGATTCATACAAACCCAATTCCATCGCGAAGATCTCGTCGCACTGATTCCAACAGTATATTTGGTTTTGAAAATGGAGTTTGTATGTGAAAGCTATCACAGTCTAAAGTTCTACATAAACAACAACAAAAAAACAAATTAGTCAAAGGTGATGTCGCAGCCTGTGAAGGTGACATGTGGTAGTGGCAAAGTTGGATACATCACAAGTTCGACTGCTGAATGGGAAGTCAAATTGGCAGGTTACTAGATTGTGCAGACCAATACCAGAGTGACACATGGACCAATCCAGTGGTGCCACGTGTCACCCTAGATTTGAGGGTCAGTTGTCAAAAGGTTGGTCTATTTATCCTCTGCAATAAGTGAACTTGTGGCTACGTCCAACACCAATGACTTCCACTCCATGCACTAGCCACCTTAAAACACATGTCACTTGTAAAGTATGATGGGAATTAATTATTTTAATGTGGATATATTATATGGTTGGTGGTCCCCACTAAAAAGGGCATGAATCCCATACTTTATGCCATATGTTTCATATCCCCATTAAAAAGGTCGAATCCCACGAACCATATCTTTTGATTATTTTATATTATATGGTTTTGACCATGTAACTTTAATATTATGGTTATTTCAACCATATAAAATATTTTAATCCCATATTTTATGTTACCAAGGCGCTAGTCCAAAGCCCGAATCCATATGTTATGTTGTTGTCATGTGTTATTGTAACATATGGTATTTAAACCATATAAGAGTTCGCAGCATATATTTTGGCATAAAGTGGGTTTTCAACTTTGTATAATGGTTATTTTAACCATTTCATGCCATAAATTATAGTATACTATGCAGATCTCCATAAAGAGAGGATTAGTTGGGATTTGATCCATAGACCCTGTCTTTATTCAAGAAAAATACTTACCACTGTACCATAGGTCAAAATTATGCAAAGTAGTGCATAACAGTGAGTTTTATTGCAGAGAAGCCAATGAACTAGCCAATATTTGGAGGTCATTTTTGGGAGTTATGTTCAACCTTTTTTTATGTTGTTTGTTGCATTGGGTTCCTAAGACAAAGAAGAAAACATCTGAGTCAATCAGAGAGCCAATTCATGTAATTTTTTATGTACATTTTTAGCATTGAAGATTAATAAAGAAGCCTCCCCCACTGAGACAAAGGCCCGGAGACATAGGCAAATTTTCCAAACTCCATTATCAATTTTTGGAGTTATGGTTTGTTGTCATTATTGTTCATTTGTTGTTCTGAATTTTTTATATTGTTGCAACATTATTTCATTACATATCGTTCTTCTTCTCTTTAATTTCTAAATGGTTAATCAAGTCATGCAAAATACTTAACCAAGTCTTTTAAAAGATCATTTCGGATCAAGTGGTATCAGAGCAAGTTGACATTGGTTGTTTTGAGTATGCATGATTGCCAGGGAAAATTTAAGTCATGGTGAAGGAGATCTTGATATTGGATCAAGAAAGAGGACATCTCAAAGTGAGAAGATGGCATCGGAAGAAGGACTTTCTCAAAACAAAAGAGAGTTTCAAAAAAATGTCTTTGTCATGTTGGAGATGGTAAAAGTATTGTATGATGATTACTTGGAACGAAGAGACCTATTCAAAAGGAATCTTTAAAGCAAGACAAAATTGAATAAGGAGAGGACCCTCCAAAACATTCTCCGTCATCTTCATCTTCTTCTTCTTCTTCTGCTTCAAGTACAAGTTCAAATCCTACTTCTGCAAGAAAACATTCTCATAAACATAAGCTTAACATGCCATTACTTAAACTTGATGTGAAATTTGAGTTTCCCATGTATAATGGAGAAGTCAATGCTGAAAAGCTTGATAATTGGGTTAGACATATGGAGATATATTGCAGTGTGCAATAAATCATGAGGAAACCAAGATCAAATTGGCATCGCTTCGTCTTACAAGCACAACACTCATCTGGTGGCAGAGTAAGTTGCAACATGGTACTTAGCAAATTGGTAATGTATTTCCATCATGGCAGGATTTTATTTTTGCAATTAGAAAATAGTTCTATCCTTTGGGTATAAGGAGAAGGATTTAATTGAATGGAAAAGTCTTAAATTAAGAAAATAAAAATCGGTGCAAGAATACATAGATGAATTTCATAAGACGGCTTTGATGTTAAATATTCCATTACATACACAAGAAACTCTTATGAAGTATATATGAGGTTTTCCTACACATATTAGTAATACAGTATTTATTTTTGGACCTACTAATCTTGATGAGGTTTATGTTCAAGCAACATATATTGAAGTAGGGAAAACTGGAGTTGGTGTATCATGGGAATCATCTTCAAAGAAAGAAGGAAAAGGAAAGGGGAATGTGAAGAAAGAAACTCAGCAAATGTGAAGGAAAAGAATCTCTCTTGAAATCATTGCGAGAAAGAAGGGCACGATGATGAAAATTGTTGGCAATTTCACCCAAAGAAGAAACCGAAGTGGTTCAAAGAGAGGAAATGGAGGTAAAAAGTTGCGGCAGCAGCACAGTCAACAAACTTGGGGTCAGATTCAAGTGATGAAACTAAAATCACAGCAGTTGGTTTGTCAGGTAAAATTGTTGATGGTTATGATTCTAGAAGTAAATTGTTTCATATAAGGGTCATTATGAAACATACCAAGATCGACACTTTGTTAGATAGTGGATCTCAAGCTACTTAATTTCAGAAGAAGTGGTTAAGCAATTGGGATTAAAAACTAAGATGCATTACAAACCCTATTCACTAAATTGGATAAATAAAAATCACAAATTTCCTAGAACAAAGAAATGTGTCATAATGTTTGAAATTACATATAAGTTTGTGAATGAAGTAATATATAATGTGGTACCGCTAGAAGTATGTGGAATGGTCTTAGGTAGCCCTTATTTATATGATCGCAAAGCAATCTTCTTTCGGGAACATAATCAATATCACTTAACTAAAGAAGGGACAGAATATGTTATGCATGCTCATCATATTAAATGGAATCAATATCTTTTTACAATGGAACAATTAAAGAAGGCATGTTATGCAATAAATACACCTATAATTGTACCAGTTGATCTTACGCAAGAAAGTAAAATGGTTGTAGCATGTAGATCTAGCCATATTTTGCTTCAAGATGAGTTTTTGTCATGCAGACCTGTAAACAAGAACATACATGTTGGTTCATTTTCAATCATGTTTATGGTATTGTTATCCCTGCTAATGTTTTCTACATGGATGGTAGTGGGTTTAGAAAGATGTGAACAAATGCAAATAGCTAACAATACGTGTTCAGTTATCATGGTTGTTTTGCAATTGATTATGATGTGGCAGGTGCACAAGACAGATTTGATAGACAAAGGACAAGTGGGGAGGCCTATCCCGCACTTTATGCCTGGTTAATATCCTTTTGGAGGACCAAAAGGTCTCAGTGGGGAGGTGTGATCCAAAATGGATCCAAAAAGGCCAAAAATTCAAAGTTCTTGAATTCGTACAAAACCAATGCCATCGCAAAGAGCTCGTCGCACTAATTCTAGCGATATATTTGGTTTTGAAAATGGAGTCTGTATGTGAAAGTTATCGCAGTCTGAAGTTATGTATAAACATAAAAAAAAAAAAGTAAAACTGGTCAAAGGTGACGTAGAGGCCTGTGAAGGTGACACATGGAAATGGCAGAGTTGGATACATGGAAGGTTTGGTAGCTGACTTGGCAGTCAAGTTGGCAGGTGACTGGATTGTGTAAGCCAATACCAGAGTGACACATGGAACAATCCAGTGGTGCCACGTGGCACCTTGGATTAGGCCAATAAGGGTCGGTTGTCAAAAGTTTGGTATATTTATCCTCTGCAGGAATCAAAATTGTGACCTCGTCCAACTCCAATGACTTCCACTCCATGCGCTATCCACCTTAGCACACATTCACTTGTGAAGTATGATGGGAATTAATTTTTTTAATGTGTATATATTATATGGTTAGTGGTCCCCATTAAAAAGAGAACGAATCCCATACTTTATGCCATACCATATTTATCATATCCAGTGATCAAATTTGAAGGGTAGGTTTTAATTTATGTGAGAAGGGTATATAATCATGCAACCCTTCTAGAATGAAAAGTTTCCAGAAAATTACATTTCAATTGACAACAATAAATTAAGTTGACAATTCATAAAAAAACATGTTAAATAAAATATTACATTTTCAATCAAATTTATTTCTAATAAAATAATTAGTACAAGCTAAATGGCTACCTAGCTAGAAAATATTACAATTATAACATCAAATATATATTTAGTCAAATTTGAAAATGTAAATTCATAGAGAAACCAAATTTGTAAATTGTATTAATTCTTTTAAAACTGAAATAATACCGTGTGTCCCCAAAACAAAGTTATACTTGAGTGTTTTCATCATCAAACGTATACTTTATTTCTCCAATTAGTAAAAAGTTTTCATCATCAAACAATTATGAGATTTTTCTTATATTAGCTAATGAGGATATTGTACACCATTGAATGAATACCATGAATCTGCTTTAACTTATACAAGTATTATAATTAGAGTAACATTGTGGATAATGAGTACAGTATCACCTTAATTACATAATATTGAATGGGATTACAAGAAACAGGAAGGGATAACTCATAGGGATAAAACATACAATGGCATCTATGTGGTTATTATGTAATCAATAATCCTTATTAATCAAGCATGTATAATGTAAAATTGTAACTCTATATCATAGCTTATAATAAGAGTGAATCAATGGGATTACATCCTTACTAATAAGCTCATGTATTGGTATAAGGAATAAAGGTGATACCAGTATGATCTCTAGCTTTGAGTCTAGCTTGTATTGATAGTCACTCTCTATTAATGAAAAGGAAGAATATGTAACACTATCATCATAGTCTAATCATTGAAAACCTTATGTAATAGGCAGTGTTGTAGCTATCCCTTTACTCGTATTGCTTACTTGTACGGTCTATCACATCATCCTAATAGAACTAAGGTCTATGTATAATATAGATTGAATCATTATGGAGACATGATAAGTAGGGTATATTCTATATGACTAGTTTGTTGACATAGATTGCATAGATTGACAGGTGAGCATGGGGAACAAAGAAAAGTAGGTGTAAGATCATGTACCACAAACAACAACTTACTTAGATAAAATATGACATGTCCAGTTAAGATAGATTGATCCATAATATAATGATGATTATAGCAACAAATATCCCATATCAAGATTATACAGGTAATGCACTCAGTAAGTACAAGTATGTATCATCCCTTTAAGTAATAGTAATAAATGATGTTGAGATAATAGCATACACAAAATCATGGACCGGTATTGAATCTTAGATACAAGTGAGATAAAGGTTATATACTTTAAAATAAGACAGCGTAACACTTATGATATCTAAGTAATGGAAATGTGAGCTCCATATTACATAATGCCAATATGGTGGTTAAACATCGATCTACATGGTCTAATTCCATGTGTTTACTTTGATTCCATCTTTCTAACATGTTGATATAGTTGTGATATCAGATTTAATGTAAGGAGAATGATTAGGGAATACAAATAACCAATATTCAAAGTAATACCTCTTGTTTATTGATACTAGTATAACCATTGATATGATATTAACTATGATCATAAGGGTAATCAATCACAAAATAGACTAGATTACTAGATCATGTTAATTCATGGTTTAGATCTGCACACAAAGAATTACAACCTACAACCACAAACTGAAGTCTAGAAACTTATTTCAACACTTTAGATCTTCATCTACTAAAACAATATCTAGTAAATTCAAGAGTATAAAGATTGCATTCTATGAGCTAATTCAAACAACAAATAACCCCTGAATTATTCTACATAAATCTATAGTCTGGAAATTCAGGACAACAAGCACAATCTCCAACAAATTATCACAATACTCTATTACTGAAAGAAATTACAACAAAAAAATTCAAATAAATGAGGAGTGGTTCTGCCAAGTGTTTTGTAAGGTAAGCCACTGATAAAAATAGCGATTGAAACTTACATTCACATTCTTCAAAACTACTAGATCTCTACATGCTTTATGATAGGGATGAAATGGTTGAGCATGTCTTTTGGAAATGTTCCTCTGGAAAGACACATTGAGGATGTTTGTTAATTTGTTAATTTATAGTTCAGATCTCCACTCAAAGAATTACAACCTACATCAACAAAATGAAGTCTAGAAACCTTTGTCAAAACTTCATATATGTATCTACTAATAAAATATTCGGTAAATTTAGGAGTACAAACATTGCATTATGTGGAGTGATTCAAACAACAGATAACTAGGAATTATTCTACATAAATCTACAATCTGGAAATCTAGGACAACAAGCACAGTCTCCAACAAAATATCACAGTACTCTATTACTGAAAGAAATTACAACAAAAAACTTCAAATAAATCAGGATTGGTTTTGCCAAGTGTTATGTAAGGT
>JZKD02S1674099.1:652476-671847 GCA_000966675.3 Picea glauca | reverse complement strand
GAGGATGATTTTGTGGAAGTATACGCACAACAATTGTAGAGCTAGCTAGTTTCTTTAGATCTTGTACTATATCTTCTTGCAACTCTGTTACAAATGTTGCCTGGGTTCTCCAAAAGATCCGTTTTCTAACATCCCTTTTCTTTGTTATATTTTTGAAGAGCATAAGTGGAATCTACCCTTTATGCAATTGTTGCTCCATTGACGAAAACAAATTTGAATAGGTATCGAACAATTGCAGCTGCAACATGAAACAATGCAATATTTGAGTAACTTACCCGAGATACGTACACATGCGAAAGTAAAGGACAAAACTGGATATGAAAAGCGGTGCCATTGCCTTGTCGTTGTCCGACTCTCCATACTTTMTATGGAGAATGCGCTATGAGCAAAGTTTTCTTGCYAGTGTCACAGCTGCGCTAATCATTCCGATTGGGTAAATATTAGTGTTATGTGCAAGCTGGYTGATAGTTGTGTCCTGGACGAAACGATATTATGAACAAACAATGGGAATTGTTTCCACAACACTTGTTTAGTTTAGTGAAATAATTCGATCAAAATCACCACGGTCATATACTATTTTGGGCAATATATTAAAATTTGTAATGGATATCCCATTACCCGACAATATCTTTTCTGCATGTTTYTGGACATGTTGTGTAGGAATAGTCAGTGTCACTGTCATCATGGTCTCCTTGTCTGTCATGTCAACAYGCATAATGGATTTACTTTTGTTTKSCTTGTTCAAGTAGGTGCTATAGACGACCATTATGTCCCCGACGAACATTTGTCCAGTTTGGTGGTTGTTCAAGCCCTCTATTGATAGTACTTTGGGTGTTACAACTCTAGACTCAGTGACAATTTTTGAAGAGGAAAACTAAAGTGAATGGTAGTGTGCATTTTTATTTTATTTTTTGTATTCTTCTTTCACTGGCATAAATCTACAAGTACACGCATAGCTTCGATGAACTATGGAGCGAGATTTTTGCAACCACACCTCTTGGTCTGTGGAACATGTGGTACGTTCGACATCTCGCTTGTACTTATTGAGACTTCTTGTGAACTGAAAACCATGTATTGCATATGACATCAACATATTCACCATGCCATAGATGAATATAAAGCCAAGGATATTTTTTTGGTAAACATAGTAAGAGCAGAGCATATGCATATTTACCTTTGGCCTTATCGGTCTACTGATGTCTGGGATGACTGACTGCTCATGCCCATGTCACTAATCCAAATTTTTCTGATGCAAGCATGCACAGATGAACATCAATACTAAACAAGCATAGGCATTGTATACTTTCCATCAGAAGGACTAAATAACTGTTAAATTGTATGCATCTGTTTTTTTTAACTGGAAAAATGTGTAACAGTAAATAGGGCATGAGGGCAGGGCACCACGGCTAATCTGTATATCGCGGACCCTCGAAAGCTAGGGGAACAATATTGAACCTTCTAGCCCAACACCCACAATTGACAAAGTGGGTAACTNTGTCACAGTCGAGCTCATCCTCTCTGTTGCAGTTACAGGCTTCAACGCTCTTCCATTTGTCAATCGCCTCCTGAATAGTCTTCATTCCACTGGCATATTCCTTGAGACTCTTCATATTCTCTGGCGATCACCCTGAAGTCTCTTCTAGTCCTCTGGCATAAACAATCAGTCGTTTCTAGCAGTTACACTATGAACCTCCAAAAACTGCATCGGCAACTGAATCGTCACTGGTCGATTAACTGTGAAGAGAAACAGTAGCCCTTCGATCATATTCCTGATGAACCTGCACTGTTGGATTATAAATGATGGGTCTCACGCTTATTTCACCATTTCACAATTCGACATTTCGACATTCCTATGGTGAAGAGTTATCTTGACACTCCATGTCACGATCTCTGAAATGGAGTTTAGTTGTTAACGCCTTTCACAATTTCGCATTTCGGCACTTTGGGACTCCTGTGATGAAGAGTCTCGACTCTTGACTCCTCCAACTCCCGATATTTGAAACTTCGGTTGATGTGCATGTTTTGGGATTTTTGACATTTCGCATTTCGACACTTCAGGACTCCTGTGATGAAGAGTCTTGACTCTTGACTTTGCCAACTCTCGGTATCCGAAACTCTGGTTGATGTGCCTGTTTCGGGATTTTCGACGTTTCACATTTCGGCACTTCGGGACTCCTGTGATGAAGAGTCTTGACTCTTGACTCCTCCAACTCCCGGTATCCGAGACTCCAGTTGATGTGCCTGTTTCGAGATTTCAACGTTTCTCGTTTCGACACTTCAGGATTCCTATGATGAAGAGTCTCGACTCTTGACTCCTCCAACTCCCGGTATCCAAAACTCCGGTTGATGTGACTGTTTCGGGATTTCAGGGTTTCGCATTTCACAAGTTCCTGCCGTGAGTTGCTTCCTTAACTCCTCCAGCTCCTGGTATCCGAAACCCCGAAATAGAGTCTTTATTTCTGATACCCGAAATGGAATTTACCTTCTGATCTTGTCATGCGATCATCGTTGTGTTGCTGGTCGTGATCTTTTCCATCAATGACAAACACACATACTCTGCACTTTGCATGCACCTCTACACTATCTCTTCTGGTCTTCATGAGCTTGCTCTATTGTGTCTTCCCAAAATACTTCTAGTGCCCGCCTGGCACATTATACCTGTACTCAATCCATCATCGCTGTTGTACTTGCCATCAATGACAAGCATACGCTGCCTGTAAAACATGCCAACATAATACATACTAAATATGTACTTTTATAAACTATGGACATGAGATTTTATAGAGCATGTACGAATCTCTTATTCCATACTTTGCCACTATTTCGATCACGGGTTCTCGCACTGGTGGGAATAAAATTGGACCTCTACTGTTCTGTGCCCTACAAATAGCACCCATAGTTCCATGATATACAAATTGACAAGCAGACTTGCCGGTTATTTGATTTTTAAGGGCCTCGTGTTGATGTGATAGAATAATTGGACCTGGGCCAATTTATATTCTTTTATTACAATAACAAACGAGGAATCGGTTGGTTGGGTTGGTGATACAAAAGTAAGTGCAATCTGAAGTCGTGAATCTGCCAACTTCTGCACCTAGAAGTTTTCTTAAAAACGAGTAATACATAGTAAGTATGTAATCTTATAAAGTATGGACATGAGAGTTTTATAGATCATGTACGGATCACACATTCCATACTTGGCCACTTTTTGGATTGTGGGTTCTAGGGCTGGCGGGCTCAAAATTGGGCCTTTATTGTTCTGTTCCCTACAAATAGCACCCAGAATTCCGCAATATACAAATTGACAAGCGGACCTGCGGCTTGGATGGCTCAACATTGCACTTCTATTGTTCTGTGTCCTCCAAACATCACTCAGAGTTCCGCGATATACAAATTGATAGACAGAGTCCATGGCTGTTGGGCTCAAGATTGCCATTGTTTACAAATGCTAATCCCTATCAACTATCTAACATGATCTAAAAACATTATTTTCAATACTAAATTATTAATACTAAATATTGATATTGCACAATTTAATTAGACAAGAAAGTTTGTACAATTTGAAATGGGGAAGTGGTTGATCAGGAAAGTGATATAAAAGTAAGTGGAAATCTTAACACTTGCATCCGCCAACTTTTAGACCTAGAAATTTTTCGAGAAACGAGCAATACATACTAAACATGTACTTGTATAAAGTATGGACATGAGATTTTATAGAGCATGTACAGATCCCTCATTCCATACTTAGACACTTTTTGGATCGTGGGTTCTCAGGCTGGTGGGCTCAAAATCGAGCCTCTATTGTTCCGTGTCCTACAAATAGCACCCAGAGTCCTGTGATATACAAATTGACAGATGGGCTTGCGGGCTCTCTGGCTCAACATTGCACTTCTATTGTCTCGTGTCCTCCAAATAACACTCGGAGTTCCACGACATACAAATTGACAGAAGGACTCCAGGACTGGTGGGCTCAAGATTGCAATTGTTTACGGATGGTCATCCTATCTAACATTATTTAAAAACATTATTTTCAAATACGAAATTATTAATATTAAATATTGATATTGTACAATTTAATTACATAAAATTATCAAAGGATGTTAAATCGCTTATTTTAAAAAAAATTAAGGAAACAAAATACAGTTTTTTAAAATTCTATCACCACAAGCATAACAACGACCAATTTGAATTTTAAGAGCCTCTTGTTTATATGATAACATAATTTCACTTCGCACAGTATATATTTGTTGATTTGAAATTATTCCAGGAGATTAATTTACCCAAGTTCATCGATTAAGGAAAAATGCTAAAACAAGCCACATACTACATTTGCATCACAACGCCATATAAATTATAGGCGGATTTGCGGGCTAGATGGCTAAAAAATTCAATTCTATTGTTCAGTGTCCTCCAAACAATAGTCGAAGTTCTGCGATACACAAATTGATAGACGAAGCATACAACCAAGAACCAACTAAACTCCAAACATGTCGCAAGCAAGTTCCCAAAAGCTTCCATAGAGCAGGTCACATCGACCTTTGCATCAAACAATTTGATATACAAAGAAAAGACGTCGTCGCATCTATTTTCTGTTACATCTGGTGCATGTTCCCAGTAGAAAATAACCGGGGCCATGGGATATATGGGGTTTGCTGCCATGCTTCCCATTTTTGGACCGAACAATATTATGCACATGCAATCCCAAGTAGTCGAGTCCGACGAACATTCATCTGGATGTTGGAGAAATATTATAGAGAAAGATGAGGTATTTTCGTTTCCTTCCAAAGTTTGATATTTTTTTTCCCTTCTTCAGTCGATATGCAAAATTGCATTGTCCTCATTTAAGGTGAATTTGTTGTGTATCCAAAGGTCCTGCAGCATGTAGACACTGCTTGCCTTTTTCTGTAGATATGTTTCATACGACAATTCTACCAACTTAGGAAGCACATTTTGTAACAGAGGCTGCCTAACCATACAATGCATGGTTGTGTTTCCCACGGTTCAGATGGTATCATCAAGGCAATGTCCATATATATATGGACATTTTTCACTGCATCGCAGACAATCAATCATATCATCACTTATCAAAGCGGAGGCAAAAGCAAGAGAGTTGCATTTCACAGATACAGATTTAAAGGGGGTCAAGTACGCATACACAATTGCCCCCCCCCCCTCTTAAAAAATGAAAATAAAATAAAACAACACGCAGAAATTTGTTGAAGGCTATTTATATAAGCAAAGTGAGGATGATTTTGTGGAAGTATACGCACAAAAATTGTAGAGCTAACTAGTTTCTTCAGATCTTGTACTATATCTTCTCGCAACTCTGTTACAAATGTTGCCTGGGTTCTCCAAAAGATCCTTTTTCTAACATCCCTTTTCTTTGTTATATTTTTGAAGAGCATAAGTGGAATCTACCCTTTATGCAATTGTTTCTCCATTGACGAAAACAAATTTGAATAGTTATCGAACAATTGCAGCTGCAACATGGAACAATGCAATATTTGAGTAACTTACCCGAGATACGTACACATGCGAAAGTAAAGGACAAAACTGGATATGAAAAGCGGTGCCATTGCCTTGTCGTTGTCCGACTCTCCATACTTTATATGGAGAATGCGCTATGAGCAAAGTTTTCTTGCTAGTGTCACAGCTGCGCTAATCATTCCGATTGGGTAAATATTAGTGTTATGTGCAAGCTGGCTGATAGTTGTGTCCTGGACGAAACGATATTATGAACAAACAATGGGAATTGTTTCCACAACACTTGTTTAGTTTAGTGAAATAATTCGATCAAAATCACCACGGTCATATACTATTTTGGGCAATATATTAAAATTTGTAATGGATATCCCATTACCCGACAATATCTTTTCTGCATGTTTTTGGACATGTTGTGTAGGAATAGTCAGTGTCACTGTCATCATGGTCTCCTTGTCTGTCATGTCAACACGCATAATGGATTTACTTTTGTTTTCCTTGTTCAAGTAGGTGCTATAGACGACCATTATGTCCCCGACGAACATTTGTCCAGTTTGGTGGTTGTTCAAGCCCTCTATTGATAGTACTTTGGGTGTTACAACTCTAGACTCAGTGACAATTTTTGAAGAGGAAAACTAAAGTGAATGGTAGTGTGCATTTTTATTTTATTTTTTGTATTCTTCTTTCACTGGCATAAATCTACAAGTACACGCATAGCTTCGATGAACTATGGAGCGAGATTTTTGCAACCACACCTCTTGGTCTGCGGAACATGTGGTACATTCGACATCTCGCTTGTACTTATTGAGACTTCTTGTGAACTTAAAACCATGTATTGCATATGACATCAACCTATTCACCATGCCATAGATGAATATAAAGCCAAGGATATTTGTTTGGTAAACATAGTAAGAGCAGAGCGTATACATCTTTACCTTTGGCCTTATCGGTCTACTGATGTCTGGGATGACTGACTGCTCATGCCCATGTCACTAATCCAAATTTTTCTGATGCAAGCATGCACAGATGAACATCAAGACTAAACAAGCATAGGCATTGTATACTTTCCATCAGAAGGACTAAATAACTGTTAAATTGTATGCATATGTTTTTTTTAACTGGAAAAATGTGTAACAGTAAATAGGGCATGAGGGCAGGGCACCACGACTAATCTGTATATCGCGGACCCCCGAAAGCTAGGGGAGCAATATTGAACCTTCTAGCCCAACACCCACAATTGACAAAGTGGGTAACTATGGAATAAGGTAGAAGCGTGACCATAGATGTGAAGTTGTTAGTCTGCCAACCGACGCACCAAGGCATTTTTGGAAAAACCACTAAGCAGATCAATTAGAAAACAAAAGGGATAATAGAAAATGGAAAAAGTAGAAATAGGGAGGGAAGAAAGGTCGATTGCTACCAAGCCATCATTTTTAAGTCTAATATTATATCCCTGCACCCACTTTGTATATTTAATTTACCAACACAGTTGATATACCTTTTAGAAGATTGTACCACAAAACCCTCTGTTGTTGCACAAAACAATTCATCTTCCTATCCGACTAAACTTTTTTTTCGAAGGTAGCAATGCTGAATATGAAATGGACATGAAGGCAAGTTAGGATGAAGATAGACATGTAAAAGAAAGAGAAACATGTCTATTTACTCACCAAAGAGTCCATCGTCCTCTCCATCCATTCTGTTTGTTTAAATGTAGCAACGCAATGAAAACACAACGGACATGAAGTAAGTTAGTGTGTAGGAAGGCATGTAATGAAGATAAGTTATAATGAAGACAAACATGTAAAAGAAAGAGAAACAGGGCTATTCACCCCTGAAAGAATCCATCGTCATCTCCAGCCATTCTATTTGTTTAAATGTAGCAATGCAGTGAAAACACAATGGACATGAAGTAGGTTACTATGCAGGAAGGCATGTAATGAAGATAAGTTATCATGTAGGAAGGCACATAACATCTACATACAATAAACTAGCTGAACACATATACAGACAATAAACGAAATACAAAACAACGCAATATGAAATAAAAGTACAAGCATGCACCTTTCTATATCCTCTTCAACCTATGCAGTCAAGACTCCATCGTTTTCTCCAGCTATTTTGTTTGTTTGAATGTGGGAACACATAAAACACAATGAACATGAATGGAAGTTGGTATGCACTGGAGAAAAAGTAATATGTACATATAGTAAAAGGGACTCAACGAACAATATAAAAGATAGGAAGAAACATGAACCTTTGCGCTTCTCCATCCATAGTTGTAAATGTGTAATTTTTTTTCCCTGCCCAAAATATATTACAAGCCACAAAATATCATGAAATTGCATGGCCGTAGCTAAATGATTTATGGTTTTTCATGAAAAAGTATCCAGATATGATTCCATCGATGGAAATACATGTTCTTTATCCTCTACACATATTGTTGTGCCCACGATACAAGATTTTGGTTTTCCGTGGCAAACTAGCTAGATATGCTTCCAAACATCCAAATATAATTTTGCAGAATCTTTGTTGTACATATCATATATCAAGTACAAGACAAGTTGTATCGTGGGCACACTAGTCTGTGTAGAGGACAAAGAACATGTAATTTCATATGGGCACATCTGACCATATATGATTTATAAATGCAACCTGCATATGCTTTATTTTAACAAAAAAACAACGGATATTGCAATTTCACATGTAATTCTCGAACAATTTTGCATGCAAGTATTTTCTTTCATGCAGAAGCACCAACAAAATGTCACAGAAAAATAGATATCGACCTCGGTAGACAGGGGAAATAACACAACTGCATGTCGACTCATGGGTGTAGGGATTGAACACCGTAAAGCGCCCCCAAAACAATAATAATCCAAAAAAAAAAACAGCTCCAACCATCGATGTTGGACCCCAACCCTGCAAGGCCTAATCAAACAAAAGAAAACAACAAGCACCAAACTAGAGAGAAATCACCAACAGGCCGAACTGCAGCCCCATGGCCCCAAAGCGTAAACCCGAGCCAAACAAACACAACCAACAACCCACTAACCAATGAACCAACGAACAAGCAACAACCACCGATCTAGTAAACAACATATGTATCTCCAACAATTACGAAATTGCAGCTGAAACAAAAAATGAACCGGAAACATACGACGAGCATGCCACTAGAAATAAGCAAACATTCTTACTTGAAAACTACAAACACTGAACAACAAACAAGGAATAGAAAATGAAACTATGGCATGGAAACTTACTCCGAAACGATGAAAGCCAGAAGTGCAGGTCGAATTGTGAACCAAACAACAACAACAAGCAACATAGACGAACCAATGAAGAAGAAGCACTCACCGAACCAGTAAACAATGTATGTAGCTTCAACGATGATGAAATTGCATTGCAAGGCTAGAAGAAGGATGAAAGATATAATGCCTATTCAACTGGTGGTAGATAACAATATTTTAAAAAATAACTGCAACATTGTATGGAAAATTTCAAGGAAAAATGTACTCCGAGAAGCGTATTTAGATAAACATTTAAGTCTGTTAGGCTGTCTAAGGACCTCGTGGTATGCAAACATTTAAGCTGTCAGGCTTGTTGGAGGACCTCGCGTCATGTAAACATTTAAGCTGTCAGGCCTATTCAAGCACCTCAAAAAAAGTGTCAATACATTTCAATACAAATACATGCGCCAAGGACGTTATAAACTTTGGAATTATCNAACAATGCAATATTTGAGTAACTTACCCGAGATACGTACACATGCGAAAGTAAAGGACAAAACTGGATATGAAAAGCGGTGCCATTGCCTTGTCGTTGTCCGACTCTCCATACTTTATATGGAGAATGCGCTATGAGCAAAGTTTTCTTGCTAGTGTCACAGCTGCGCTAATCATTCCGATTGGGTAAATATTAGTGTTATGTGCAAGCTGGCTGATAGTTGTGTCCTGGACGAAACGATATTATGAACAAACAATGGGAATTGTTTCCACAACACTTGTTTAGTTTAGTGAAATAATTCGATCAAAATCACCACGGTCATATACTATTTTGGGCAATATATTAAAATTTGTAATGGATATCCCATTACCCGACAATATCTTTTCTGCATGTTTTTGGACATGTTGTGTAGGAATAGTCAGTGTCACTGTCATCATGGTCTCCTTGTCTGTCATGTCAACACGCATAATGGATTTACTTTTGTTTTCCTTGTTCAAGTAGGTGCTATAGACGACCATTATGTCCCCGACGAACATTTGTCCAGTTTGGTGGTTGTTCAAGCCCTCTATTGATAGTACTTTGGGTGTTACAACTCTAGACTCAGTGACAATTTTTGAAGAGGAAAACTAAAGTGAATGGTAGTGTGCATTTTTATTTTATTTTTTGTATTCTTCTTTCACTGGCATAAATCTACAAGTACACGCATAGCTTCGATGAACTATGGAGCGAGATTTTTGCAACCACACCTCTTGGTCTGCGGAACATGTGGTACATTCGACATCTCGCTTGTACTTATTGAGACTTCTTGTGAACTTAAAACCATGTATTGCATATGACATCAACCTATTCACCATGCCATAGATGAATATAAAGCCAAGGATATTTGTTTGGTAAACATAGTAAGAGCAGAGCGTATACATCTTTACCTTTGGCCTTATCGGTCTACTGATGTCTGGGATGACTGACTGCTCATGCCCATGTCACTAATCCAAATTTTTCTGATGCAAGCATGCACAGATGAACATCAAGACTAAACAAGCATAGGCATTGTATACTTTCCATCAGAAGGACTAAATAACTGTTAAATTGTATGCATATGTTTTTTTTAACTGGAAAAATGTGTAACAGTAAATAGGGCATGAGGGCAGGGCACCACGACTAATCTGTATATCGCGGACCCCCGAAAGCTAGGGGAGCAATATTGAACCTTCTAGCCCAACACCCACAATTGACAAAGTGGGTAACTATGGAATAAGGTAGAAGCGTGACCATAGATGTGAAGTTGTTAGTCTGCCAACCGACGCACCAAGGCATTTTTGGAAAAACCACTAAGCAGATCAATTAGAAAACAAAAGGGATAATAGAAAATGGAAAAAGTAGAAATAGGGAGGGAAGAAAGGTCGATTGCTACCAAGCCATCATTTTTAAGTCTAATATTATATGCCTGCACCCACTTTGTATATTTAATTTACCAACACAGTTGATATACCTTTTAGAAGATTGTACCACAAAACCCTCTGTTGTTGCACAAAACAATTCATCTTCCTATCCGACTAACCTTTTTTTTCGAAGGTAGCAATGCTGAATATGAAATGGACATGAAGGCAAGTTAGGATGAAGATAGACATGTAAAAGAAAGAGAAACAGGTCTATTTACTCACCAAAGAGTCCATCGTCCTCTCCATCCATTCTGTTTGTTTAAATGTAGCAACGCAATGAAAACACAACGGACATGAAGTAAGTTAGTGTGCAGGAAGGCATGTAATGAAGATAAGTTATAATGAAGACAAACATGTAAAAGAAAGAGAAACAGGGCTATTCACCCCTGAAAGAATCCATCGTCATCTCCAGCCATTCTATTTTTTTAAATGCAGCAATGCAGAAAAAACACAATGGACATGAAGTAGGTTACTATGCAGGAAGGCATGTAATGAAGATAAGTTATCATGTAGGAAGGCACATAACATATACATACAATAAACTAGCTGAACACATATACAGAAAATAAACGAAATACAAAACAACGCAATATGAAATAAAAGTACAAGCATGCACCTTTCTATATCCTCTTCAACCTATGCAGTCAAGACTCCATCGTTTCCTCCAGCTATTTTGTTTGTTTGAATGTGGGAACACATAAAACACAATGAACATGAATGGAAGTTGGTATGCACTGGAGAAAAATTAATATGTACATATAGTAAAAGGGACTCAACGAACAGTATAAAAGATAGGAAGAAACATGAACCTTTGCGCTTCTCCATCCATAGTTGTAAATGTGTAATTTTTTTTCCCTGCCCAAAATATATTACAAGCCACAAAATATCATGAAATTGCATGGCCGTAGCTAAATGATTTATGGTTTTTCATGAAAAAGTATCCAGATATGATTCCATCGATGGAAATACATGTTCTTTATCCTCTACACATATTGTTGTGCCCACGATACAAGATTTTGGTTTTCCGTGGCAAACTAGCTAGATATGCTTCCAAACATCCAAATATAATTTTGCAGAATCTTTGTTGTACATATCATATATCAAGTACAAGACAAGTTGTATCGTGGGCACACTAGTCTGTGTAGAGGACAAAGAACATGTAATTTCATATGGGCACATCTGACCATATATGATTTATAAATGCAACCTGCATATGCTTTATTTTAACAAAAAAACAACGGATATTGCAATTTCACATGTAATTCTCGAACAATTTTGCATGCAAGTATTTTCTTTCATGCAGAAGCACCAACAAAATGTCACAGAAAAATAGATATCGACCTCGGTAGACAGGGGAAATAACACAACTGCATGTCGACTCATGGGTGTAGGGATTGAACACCGTAAAGCGCCCCCAAAACAATAATAATCCAAAAAAAAAAACAGCTCCAACCATCGATGTTGGACCCCAACCCTGCAAGGCCTAATCAAACAAAAGAAAACAACAAGCACCAAACTAGAGAGAAATCACCAACAGGCCGAACTGCAGCCCCATGGCCCCAAAGCGTAAACCCGAGCCAAACAAACACAACCAACAACCCACTAACCAATGAACCAACGAACAAGCAACAACCACCGATCTAGTAAACAACATATGTATCTCCAACAATTACGAAATTGCAGCTGAAACAAAAAATGAACCGGAAACATACGACGAGCATGCCACTAGAAATAAGCAAACATTCTTACTTGAAAACTACAAACACTGAACAACAAACAAGGAATAGAAAATGAAACTATGGCATGGAAACTTACTCCGAAACGATGAAAGCCAGAAGTGCAGGTCGAATTGTGAACCAAACAACAACAACAAGCAACATAGACGAACCAATGAAGAAGAAGCACTCACCGAACCAGTAAACAATGTATGTAGCTTCAACGATGATGAAATTGCATTGCAAGGCTAGAAGAAGGATGAAAGATATAATGCCTATTCAACTGGTGGTAGATAACAATATTTTAAAAAATAACTGCAACATTGTATGGAAAATTTCAAGGAAAAATGTACTCCGAGAAGCGTATTTAGATAAACATTTAAGTCTGTTAGGCTGTCTAAGGACCTCGTGGTATGCAAACATTTAAGCTGTCAGGCTTGTTGGAGGACCTCGCGTCATGTAAACATTTAAGCTGTCAGGCCTATTCAAGCACCTCAAAAAAAGTGTCAATACATTTCAATACAAATACATGCGCCAAGGACGTTATAAACTTTGGAATTATCGATCACTATAAAGCTTGGATTTCTAAACATTTCAATATGATTAGTACAAATAAAAACTTAGGGATATATTCAACTAGCAGAAAATGCTAATACAAACATTCAAACTAATGCTAGCATTAATCCACCTTCAAGCAATACATAGGAAAAATATATGATTCAAAAAGACTGTATACGGTAAAAAGTTTGGATATGTTCCCATATAAAACATTGGGAATAGCAAAGCCAACAATAAGACCTCTAATCTCTTATCCAATCAGGTCAGTACATATATGGTACTTTTTATTATATAAAAATCTATGTTTTTAGTTCCCTAGCTCCAACAATAGGTAATATGCAAATATTTTTGGTCAAAAGACAAACTAATATGTAGTCAACGAATTATTGATCACTATAGTCCCTCTATGCCTACGACAGGGACTAAAAAATAGATATTTGATGTTCTTGAAAGAAATCTTGATTGTTCAATAGTTAGAATCTTTCCATATTGTCATTTATTTGGAATAAAAAATAAATATTTGATTTTCTTAGACCATTTGATTGTCAAAATCATTTTTTTTTTTTTATCCTCTTGTCTAATGAACTATTGACATCAACTTAATTCGTTACTTTAAGCTGTTTAATGGACAAGATCATTTTTTTCTTCCGAGGATTGTTTTTGCATTGTTAGATCATTCTTTCATTTCCAAATGAGATTGATTTCAAAACCGAGTCCCTTTTTCGCTTCATTCCTTGATTTCAAAATCATGCCCCTTCTTCACTTCATTTTCCTGATTTCCATATTGGACCCAATTTCAAAACCAGGCCCCTTATTCACTTTGTCCCCCCATTTTTCAAGTCATGTCTTATTGCCAAATTGCCCCCCCCAATTACCTCTTCTTCTTCCTTTGAACACTCCCTAGAACTTGTTTCGATTTTTTTTGGATATTTTGAGGCCTTTCTTGAAGCTTTGATTGAGTGTTTGAACTTTGAACAATGGTTATTGGCTTCGATTGCCAAATCAGGCCCTGTTTTCATTCTTTTTCAACTTTCGTTACCCCAATTTGAAAATTGGCCCCGATTGCCAAATCAAGGTCTTCCTCCTTCAATTGATATGTGGATAGGTCTTGATTTTGAGATAAGTCTCAATCTCCAAATCATACCCTCCTTTCAATCTTCAAACTATTTAGTTTCTCCCCTCTCTATTCAACTCTTTTAACTTTAACCTTTTTTCCAATGGTCTTTTACATCCTTTGGAATATCACTATGTCATGTCGAATCTTTTCCTTAGCCTGATTTGAAAATCAACCTCAATTCTCAAATCAGGACCTCCCTTCATGTATTCAATTAGTCCCTTGCCTTGATTTCATGATCAACCCTTATTCCCGAATAAGGACATTTCTACATTTGTCCACTTTTACCTTGTCATGATTTTCCCATCAAGTCCGATTTCAAAATTGTTGATGATTGCAGCTTCATGAGACATTCTCCAGATTATACTCCTCTAGATTGAGTTGAATTGATATGAGAGAACACCTATGTGATAGGTGAGTTGTACTCCTCTTGACTGAGTTGAGTTAACCTGTATTGGTCTCTTGTCGTGATCCTCTAGACCGAGTTGAGATGACTTGAGATGGTCTCCTGTCNTAAAAAATAGATATTTGATGTTCTTGAAAGAAATCTTGATTGTTCAATAGTTAGAATCTTTCCATATTGTCATTTATTTGGAATAAAAAATAAATATTTGATTTTCTTAGACCATTTGATTGTCAAAATCATTTTTTTTTTTTTATCCTCTTGTCTAATGAACTATTGACATCAACTTAATTCGTTACTTTAAGCTGTTTAATGGACAAGATCATTTTTTTCTTCCGAGGATTGTTTTTGCATTGTTAGATCATTCTTTCATTTCCAAATGAGATTGATTTCAAAACCGAGTCCCTTTTTCGCTTCATTCCTTGATTTCAAAATCATGCCCCTTCTTCACTTCATTTTCCTGATTTCCATATTGGACCCAATTTCAAAACCAGGCCCCTTATTCACTTTGTCCCCCCATTTTTCAAGTCATGTCTTATTGCCAAATTGCCCCCCCCAATTACCTCTTCTTCTTCCTTTGAACACTCCCTAGAACTTGTTTCGATTTTTTTTGGATATTTTGAGGCCTTTCTTGAAGCTTTGATTGAGTGTTTGAACTTTGAACAATGGTTATTGGCTTCGATTGCCAAATCAGGCCCTGTTTTCATTCTTTTTCAACTTTCGTTACCCCAATTTGAAAATTGGCCCCGATTGCCAAATCAAGGTCTTCCTCCTTCAATTGATATGTGGATAGGTCTTGATTTTGAGATAAGTCTCAATCTCCAAATCATACCCTCCTTTCAATCTTCAAACTATTTAGTTTCTCCCCTCTCTATTCAACTCTTTTAACTTTAACCTTTTTTCCAATGGTCTTTTACATTCTTTGGAATATCACTATGTCATGTCGAATCTTTTCCTTAGCCTGATTTGAAAATCAACCTCAATTCTCAAATCAGGACCTCCCTTCACGTATTCAACTAGTCCCTTGCCTTGATTTCATGATCAACCCTTATTCCTGAATAAGGACATTTCTACATTTGTCCACTTTTACCTTGTCATGATTTTCCCATCAAGTCCGATTTCAAAATTGTTGATGATTGCAGCTTCATGAGATATTCTCCAGATTGTACTCCTCTAGATTGAGTTGAATTGATATGAGAGAACACCTATGTGATAGGTGAGTTGTACTCCTCTTGACTGAGTTGAGTTAACCTGTATTGGTCTCTTGTCATGATCCTCTAGACCGAGTTGATATGACTTGAGATGGTCTCCTGTCATACTCCTATGGACTTAGTTGAGTCGACTTTAGATGGCGCTCCAGTTCATACTCCTCTGTATTTAGTTGAGTTGATCTTTCTAAGAGTTATGTCCCTTGTGGTTGAGCACATGTGGACTTGTCCCTAGTGGTAGAGCACTAGAGGATGTGTGTGAGACCCCTTGCTATATTGTCAAAGAGTAAGACTATTGTAAAACCCTAATTTGTATTGTGAAGGGTACAAGTCGGCCCTACTGTGTAAAGGCAATTAACATTATGTAAAAGACTAATTGTATTATTGAGTTATACAAGTTGGCCCTATTGTGCCAATGAAGAGACATGTCTACTCATTGAGTTAGATCATGTATATATTAGTGAATGATCCCCATTGTGAATCATTCATCTCACTCACTCAACTCATTACTTGGAGAGCTGTAATTTGGTGCACACTTCTTATGCGTTATCTTTCCTGGTCATAGAGAACCTTATTGTGTGCACTAGGGTTTTGTCTTGAGGGCCACCTTTGTTGGCACCCATACTTTTCGGTGGAGAAGGTTTCTTCTCTTGGCAATATAGAAAAGGGTTGTTGGGTTTTTCCCTTATTTGAGAAGGCTTTTCCTAGGATAATTTCTTGTGTCTTATGCATGGTTTTTTTTATTTGATCTTGGTTTACTGCATCTATTGTATTGTTCCATTTTTTATGGTTCAATTTCATGCTAAATTGAAAATAAACTACATGTGCTTGAGTAACCATTAAAAATTCAACACGGTATTAGAGAAGCACACCTGAAGAAGACTTTTGCACAAGCGTTGACCTCCTCCAACAAGCCAACCATACTTTCCAGAAAATCACCCTCCTACTTATGCACTCAACAATTAGGGTTTCTGCAAGTTGTTGGGGTTCTTTTGACTCTCTAGGGATTCTTGTTGGTAGTCATAAGTCCAGCGAACCACCTAGAGACTTCCTCTTGAAAAACGTTAGGTTTTCTGTAGCTAGGGTTTCTAGCCTAGCCATTAGGGTTTGTGAAGAATTTGCAAGCCATGAGGAACATAACTTTGGTGGAAGATAGGCTTGATAGATAAAGCAACTTCAACTCCTGGAAATCAAGATTACACATCACTCTAGAAGAGAGTGACCTATGGAAGTTGATAGAAGGAACACTACCAGCAACAACAACTGATAAAGAGAAGGCTAAATGGAAGATAGATGATGTCAAAGCTAGGAAGATAGTCATCTAATCAATAAGAGATCATCTACTACCTCATATTTCTACCTTGAAGACAAGTTATCTAATGTATTATGCGTTGAAGAAGATGTTTGAGAGGAACACCATTAACGAAGCTCTTACATTGAAACACCAACTTCAAAATATCAAGATGACGAAAGATGATGCTGAATATTTCAGAGATTAGAGATCAGTTAGGTGCCATTGGAGAAACCATAACAAACAAAGAGCTTGTCATGATTACTCTCAATTCTCTTCCAAGCCATTGGGAACCATTCATTCAAAGTATTAGTGGAAGAGAAGATTTACCCCAGTTTGATCATCTATGGGCATACTGCACTTAGGAGGAAGCCAAACTTATAGCCAGAGGCGTGCACGACTCCCATCACGATGAAAATAAAGCCCTTACTTCTCATGCAAAGAAAATCAGAAGAAAAATAAGAAGTTTCAACAAAGCATTCAATGACAAGAAAACTTCAACAACTCCAGGTCATGAACAAAGAAAAGACATATCAAATATTCAATGTTTCAGATGTGACAAGTATGGACACATTGTGAGGAATTTTCCTATCATGAAGAAAGGAAGACAACATGCCTCCACTGCCAATGTTGATTCAAAACCACCTCAGAGGAATGAAGGCGTAAAGGATGAGGCGTTCTTCTTCATTTCATCACTCTCAGGTACGGTTCCTACTGATAGTGATATTTTGTTGATGGATAGTGGTGCTTCCAGACACATGACTGGATATAGAGAACATCTCAATTATCTTGTAGAGAAAGAGTCTCATCTGCATGTTGTACTTAGTGATAATGACAGATATATTGTGTAGGGAGTTGGATCTTCTTCCTTCCAACTAGATTATTACATACCACTTCAATTAAGTGAGCTACTATATGTACCTGGGATGAAAAGGGACATTGTCTCTGTTTTTGCCTTAGATGATAAAGGCTACAAGGTTATTTTATCTAAAGGAAAAGTTCTTGCATGTCATAAGAACTCACGCATGGATTCTACTTGGGTGATTGGTGTTCGAGAAGACAATTTGTACAGATTGACTGTCCGACCAATCCAGACCTTGTTACATGACACTATCAGCTTGAGAGAGCTATGACATAAGAGACTTGCTCATTTACATTTTAGATCCCTTCCCTATATAGGTTATATGGTGACATGCCTTCCAAAGATACATATCGAGCATGATGGAGTTTGTAGATGTTGTGCTCTTGGAAAGAATGTCAAGGGGTCATTTCTGAGCAGTGATAATAGATCCAAGGGGATATTGGACTTGATACATACATATGTTTTTGGACCTACATCTGTTGATTCCTTGAGAGGATACTTGTACTATGTGCTCTTCATCGATGATCACTCTCAGAAGACATGGACTTATTTCTTGAAGACCAATGATGGATTCCTTATGATATTTCAAGAGTTTAGAGCTCCGGTTGAGAACCTAACCGAGAGGAATATCAAAGTGTTGAGATCAGATAATGGAGGAGAGTACACCTCCATGGATTTTAGTGATTTTTGTATTGAGGCAAGGATCAAGAGGGAGTACATCATTCCTTATAACCCTCAGCAGAATGGGGTTGCAGAGAGGAAGAACATGTCCATTGTTGAGGAAACCAAAGTGATGATTCATGATCAAAATACACCTATGATTATGTCGGTAGAGGAATCCATGACAACTGTGTACATTCAAAACATGAGTCCTCATAATATTTTGAAGCACATGATTCCCGAAGAAGCTTTCACTAGAGTGAAGCATGAGGTTGGATACTTCAGGATATTTGGGTGTCCAGTATACATTCATGTACCCAAGGAAAAGAGGACCAAGCTATACCCTTCAAGTAGAAAGAGTACATTTGTGGGGTACAATGAATATTCTAAGGCATACCGGATATACATCCCTGGTCAGAGACAAATAGAAGTTAGCAGAGATGTCACCTTTGAGGAAGAGATATCCTTTCAAAGATCCAAAGAATCTCAGATGGATATTGATAGCGAGAAGAAAGAAGAGACAATACCTTCTCCCCCTTCAGAATTTCAGAGGGAGACAATTACTAATCCAGATGATCCAGTTGATCCCGTAGCTCCAGTTGATGTTCCCAGAGACATTGCAGTAGGCCAGAAGAGAACTGCATGGGCTCGACAGACTCTACAGGAGGTAGAGGGATATGCAATTCCTCATGGTACATTCTGAGAGAGCAAGAGACCACAAAGATTTTCGAGCTATGTTTCAGCTATGAGCCACATCATTGATATTAAGCCTTCTTGTCATGGAGAAGAAGGAGGTCAGCAGGTTTGTCAAGATTGCATGACTGGAGAGTATCGATCCATCATGAAGAATGATGTGTGGGATATTGTTCTGAGACCAAAAGGGAAGTTTGTAGTGACTTCCAAGTGGATCTATA
>JZKD02S1674099.1:595893-622863 GCA_000966675.3 Picea glauca | reverse complement strand
AAATATGCAAAGAAGTAACAAAATTATTACCAAAATTGGTTAACAAAAAGAGATGAAATAGTAAATACAATGACAATATAGATCCAAACGATGATACTTTTGTTATCTTGAGACCAAATTTCATGTGCCTCTTCAAGGGGGAAACCTCCAACAAAGCAGAGCTCTAATACAAATGATTTTCAAGACAACCTTTTCCATGCTTTCTACCCCTATTTATATTATTTCTATCTTCTAGAGAACATTATAGAGGAAAAACTTTCTAGAGGTGGAACCTTCTAATAAGTCTTCTTAAATTAGACACGTTTACATTATTACATATGTATTATTTATTAATGATGGCCTTTATTACATAGAAAAACATATTAATCTATCTACTTGAGAGATTAGGGAGGTTATAACCCTAACACATAATAAACATGTAACAGTCTTTGTGTTATTTTCTAAAACTAGAGTGAAACCCAAAATGGTGAATTCCAACAAAAGGAACTTCAGTAATATGAAGAAATCAAATAGATAACAACCATAATCAACTCCAACTTTATATGCAGAATTCGATCACCTCCATTGGGAGACTTCATTTGTTTGCCCAACAAAATAAGAAAAACGTGTGACGATAACTTTTATGTTGAAATGAATGCACGAAGAAAAAACCATTATGGATATGAGGCATAAAACACAAGAAAGAAAAGGTAAGGCGCTTAATGCCGAGAGAAAACTTTCCACCTTCTTTGGGGAACTTTGGAGGCTAGACCAACATTAAGGAAAAAATTGTTTATATCACAATAACTAAGTAAATAATGTGCAGAAATTAGCAAAATACTTGAACGTTGTGTTGTTGTTTATGTTTTTTTTAATGAGAACATGTTCATGCATATTCAAAAAATGAAAATGTGTAATAAGGTTAGGTTAGTAATGAATAATAAAATTTTGTAAGCTTATATTTAGGTTAGTGGAAGTTTCACTTTAAATATGTATTAATAGTACGTTATATTTTTTCATATTATTGTTTATTTATTCATCATTTATGTTATTACTTTGAAGGCCTTTTTTAAGGGGATGTTTCTTTAAAGGCTTTTGTTGTTTGTTGTTCTCACCATTCTTTACATGGTTTTTGTGATTGCATCTGTCATAGACGGAAACGACCAGGCTAATATTCCTCCACATTTCTTTTCTCGAAAATCTCCCATGCTAATTTCTCTACCAAGATCTTTGCATAACTATACCAATTCTGTAATGCATAACCCAGACAAAAGTATACCCTCTATGAGACAGAGCATAGTCACAAAGTTGTAAATAAATCATTGATTTATTCGTTTTTTATTCATGGAGTTGGTAATTAATTAATGGTTTAGTTTTTTCTGATTTGTCTTTGCAAGAATTTTGTGACTCTAAATTATCGATTTTTAGCAATATTTTTTAAGTTGGAAAATAAATTGTAGAGTTAGCAATTAATCAATGCTATAGTCTTTTCTGATTTGCAAGAATTTAGCTATTCTAAAATTGTTGATTGTTAACATTAAAAGTTGCAATTCCATTAAAAAAACAATTTTATCAGTTTTGGTGAAAAAATGTAATTTGAGCTTAAGTGAGCAATCCCAAAATAAAAAAAACCACGAAGTCATTCACTTTTTATATGAAAAAAAAAATGTTATATTTTTGTTTATTGTTTTTAAGAACCTATATATCCCAAAAGCAAAACCTATGTTCTTTTGTAAAAGAAATTTGTTCATGTTTTATTATAATCAAATTGGTATTTTACGTAAAATTATGATTTAGATTGCAATAGAAGGGAAATTGGAGTTTTGTATAAATTTGAGAATTCATAAGGACCATTTTTGTGGAAGAAAGGTAGTTAACAGTTTGCTTGAAAAGACATATTGTATATATATCTGTAATAGCGATGCAATTAGACAACTAAAATGTCCATCGAGGGTCAAAATGACCATCAAAACTTTAAACTATCTTTCATAAAAGATATGAAAATGTTTGTCAAGAGTCAAAATCATTGTAAAAACTTTAAACCGTCTTTCATAAAAGTTAACAAAACTCTAAAATACAATTATTATTATCAATTTTGAATCATAAATTACACTGAAATTCCAAACTTGCTTGTCATCATAATAACTTGGTGTCGATCGACGTATATCAACCACTTTTAATAATGTGGTTGTGCTAATTGATGGCTGATGGGCGTGGGGAGGATTAGTAGACCATGGTTGAGTATGGTCAACTATGGTTGAATATGGTTGAAGATGGTCAAGCTATGGTTGACAAGGGTTTATTTTGATGAACATATGGTTGATTATAGGTGACCATGGTTGTCCATGTTTAACTATAGTTGACTATGATTGACTATGGTTGACCATTTCAACTTTAGTTTTCCATGGTTGAGTATTGATGACTTTGAAAGACTATTGTTGACTATGTTTGACTATAGTTGTCTATGGTTGACTATGGTTGTCCATTGTAGATGATGATTCACCATGGTTGAGTATAGGTGACTATGTTGACTCTATAGACCATGTTGAGAATGGATGTGCATGAATGTGTATGGTTGACCATGGTTGACTATCATTGATTATGGTCAACTTTGGTTGAATATGGTCAACTTATGGTTAACTTGCATTTACAATGGTTGACATGGAATGACTATGGGTCAATATTGTTGACTATGGTTGACCATGTTTGACCACGTAGATTATGTATGACCACGTTTGGCCATGGTTGACTATGGTTTCCCATGAAAGGCTATAGTTGACCATGGTTGACAACATTTGACTATGGTTGACCATGGTCGCCCATGGTTGCCTATAATTGACAATCATTGACTAAGGTTGAGTATGCTTGACCATGGTAAACCATGGTCTACTATGGAATACCATGTTGACCATGGGTGACTATGGTTGACCATGGTTAACTATGCATAACCATGGTTGATTATGGTTAACCATGGGTAACCATGTTTGACTATGGTTGATGACAATTGACCATGTTTGATAATGTAAACTATGTATGACCATGGTTGACTAAGATTAAGCATGAAAGGCTATAGTTGACTATGGTTGAACATGGTTGACAATGCTTGATAATGGTGACCATGTTGACCATGGTAGACTATGGTTTCCCATGGTTTCCTATGGTTGACCATGGGTGACTATGGTTCACAAGGGTAAACCATGGTCGACTATGGAAGACCATAGGTGACTATGATTGAACATGGTTAACTATGTATGATGATGGTTGACTAAGGTTCATCATGGGTGACCATGTTTTACTATGGTTGACCATGGTTGACTATGTTTGAACATGGTTGACTATAGTTTACTATGGTTGGATTTCATCACAATGTGATGTTGGTGAAGGGTTATGTTCAATTGTCACATCAAGGTATCTTCGCCACATTACGATATTGGGTTTTGTTCAACCCATTGCAATGTTGGGTTCTGTTTGTCACATTGCGACGTCATTTTATGGTCGTCACATTCAAGACAAGAGGTTTTGTTCATCACATCATGGCGTCACATTATGGTTGTCAGATTACGATGTTGGGTTTTGTTCATCACATATTGACATTGTCTTATGTTTGTCACATAATGACGCCATATATGTTTGTCACATTATGATGTTGGGTTATGTTTGTCACATTGAAACGTCGGGTTATGTTTGGCTCACTGTGATCTTAGGCTATGTTCATCACATTGCGACATTGGGCTATGTTTGACTCGTTGTGACATTAACAAAGTTACCAACTTAACGAGTGTTGATACTGAGAAGGGGGTGAATCAATATCAAGTACAATTTAGCACTTTTTACAAATTTACTTTTCAATCAAATAATGTATCCAATATACAATAGGAGAAAAAGAAGAAATACACAGTGCACAATATATTTATGTAGAAATCCACATAAATATAATAAAAATATTACATTCAAGGGAAGCTACAACAATATTTTCCAGCATCGAATGGAAGGAGGCACCAACCCCCTAGTTTAGAAGATCCAACTTGAAGGAATCTACAACTCCCTATATTCTCTAGCCCCAACTGGAAGGAGGTTCCAACCCACTTTCCTTGCCCCTTCCTACCTCCCTGAAATATAAATGGAGACTGAACCTATCACTGAAATTGTCACCGATAATCAACCTATCACTGTCACTGATAATCAACCTGTCACTATCACTGATACTCGACATGTCATTGTCATTGATAATCAACCTGTCACTATCACTGATACTCAACCTATCACTGTCACTGATATAGATACATCAACATCATCAAACCAGATCCATTTACATAGATCATATGCCAAGATCACCAAAATCATCTCTCAAAACATATGCCCAACACCACCAAGATATGTCTCAAACCATGTACCAATCATGTGTCATAACATCCATGATAAACGATAAACCATGTACCAAAGGTGCACCTCAAATCATATTCTCAAAATCACCAACATATGTCTCTATCCATGTGCCAAAGAATCTCCAAGATATGCCTCAAGCATATACCATAATCATCAAGATTTAACCCTCAAAACATACATAAAGCACATCTTTCATTCTGTAAAACCCCTAGTGCATTAGATCTTTGTAGTGCATTAGATCTTTGATCGTCATACCTTCCTCAACTCCAACATCAAGAGAATGGCACCTTATTCAAAACTTTTCAACAAATCCATGATTCATACATTGTTAACCTGCATACATCCATGCCTTGCTCCACTGCAACCCGCAGATAACCTTAGAAATCCGTGCTTTTCTCCACTACCACTCATGGATAACCTCAGAAAATTCCTTGCTCTCCTCGACCTCCTTTATCCCAGGCTAGATTTTCTTTGTTGAGCCCTTCAATCCTCCTAGCACAAGTGCAAACCCACTTATGTTAGATCCATGCACAAACACATAGTTGCTTGGATGAACAAATGAGAGGTTCTTGATGTGAATTTATATTTTTCCAAGTGCCTCCTTTATTTGACTTTAGGGCCGACCTGTAACTTTTTGTTACAACAAATTTTTCTCCTTTAATTAATTTTGGGGCTAACTTGTAACTTCTCGTCCATACTTTGGGGCTTCATATTTAAGAGGGCATAACTTCTCAACCGTGAGGAACCACATGATGTACCACCTACCGTTAGAAACAACATGACAAGGACTATGCATCTATGAGGGTTTTGCATGTATTTGCAATTGTTGTCACAGGGGCAGACCCAAGGTTCAACTCTAACAACGCACCAACAAACCCTAACTACCGCCCCTTTCAGCAACACCTGCGAAGTAGATGAAGTCTCAGCCGAGGTAGAGGCAAGGGGGGTTGCAGAACTCAGGTGTCTACAACCAGGCTGGGACACAGATCTGTGATTACAATACGTAACAGAGCACTTAAAGAAAAATATGCATTAGTTTCTTGAATCTCATTCACATCTCACATTAAACCCTTATTACAGATCAACGCAGTAACCATAAAGATCAAGTACTTCCATTCACTTAGCACATAGCATTAGCTTGGATCTAGAATTCATTTACAATTAATACCATCAAGCACTAAGCAATGACATCAGATGCCTTCATCATACATTATAACAACATCACTAAGCAGATAGACACATAAACAATATCTCACAAAGCACATCAAGACACATGATATATGTGGTTCACCCCAGTGTGGGGCTACACCCACCAACTTCTTATTTTTCTTTATTAGTCTTCAATCTTCTTACATTCATCTAATCCTATGCATAAAGCCACAGATCCAAACTCCGTAGAGGATAAGAGATCTGTGCGCTGCACAATGGATCCTCCTTCCCAAAATCAGGTCAAGGCACGAAACCAACTTCTTACTAGCACAGAGCCTTACTAACATATCATGCACATAGCCAATCAACCAAATCTCTTACATTTCTTGTACTAAGCTTCTACTTTACAAAATCTATCTGCACAAAGAAACTTGCAACCTCTTGCACTAAGCCAATCAGTAACTACTTTTACATCGCTTAGCTACTACTTATTTATACATTTACAAAGAGGCCTAATAATAGGTAAACCCATGGGCTGAAATCTCATAACCCATTACATAAGCCCTAGTAAACACTTTTCTCGGTCCACAAGCCAACAAAACAAGCGAGATTCTGTGATCTCATCTTTGCCTGGGCGCTCCATCTTTGACCAGCCTGTCGAAGTCCCAAAAGTGGTCAAACACGACCAATGTTTCCTCAAAACTTGGTCAAGGGCCAACAAGCCCCCAACACTCACATGTGACTCGCCTTGAGTCACTAAGATCTGGGAAATGCTCCTTCAAAGGCCTCAAGGTTAGTTCGAGCTACCTCGACTTGCTGCTTCGCCAGAGCCTCCTGCTCGAAAAACTCCTGAATCACTTGCTCTGTAACAGGCCCTTCTAGGTGATGTTCCACTGTCGCAAGCACTTGGTCTAAATGTGACCCTTGTCCTTCAATCTATTCAAAAATCGTGCAGGCTTCATCCTGCACTGACTGTAATCTCTGTGTAACCTCCATGAATTTACTCTGGATAGTAGTAATCTGCTGCTAAACTGCGCGCTGCTCCTGTGATCTCTTGATTTTCTCAACTGTAGTGAGTGACTTCATCTGCACTTGCACGGTGGATGCCTGTTGCTTGGCCTCTTGGAGCTATGCTTCCAGTTTCCTCAGCTCCATATCTTCTGTGAGGAATTCGCAGGTATGCACACTATGATTGCTTAATTGATTACATTATGATGTGAGTGCCCTGATCCTTCCAACTGCGCTCCTAGCGACTTCCTCCCTCTGATCACGCACTTCTTGCTGAGTGCTCAACAATGCTTGGAGTTCTAACTCTGTTACTCTTGCTTGAAGCTGCTGAATGGCCTTAGTGAGCTTCATCACTTGAATCTTCGCTGAGTCTTCTTCCTCTTATGCCAAGCCCGACATAGAGCGAAGTTCTTTAGTCACTACCTCTTTGATTGTAGTCTTCTTTGTGAGCAGTTGGTCTTTTTCTTTCTGTACCTTTGCATTGTCCTCCTCGAACATTGCTCGAATCTCATCTTTCTCCTTCTGCGCAACTCAAAGTTTCTCTAAGACCTCCTCCTTTTCTCGCTTCAAGGATTTTGTAGCCTGCTCCTTTTCTTCTTGGGCTTGCTGAAGTCAAGCCTCTGTTGCATCTACTAATCTTCGTAATTGGGTGGGCTCATCCCCCAATTCTGCAATTTTCGACGAAGAAGGCGCAATAGGTATTGTGCAGCTCGAATGGATGGCTTGCTATATCTCCTTCAACTCCTTCTTTTTTCTTTCATACAATGTCTCCTGCTTTGCTCCATAGCACTGCAATATATCCTCTGAAGCATCCTCCATAGCTGCGATGATTAGATCGACAACGTCCTCTATGAGTGTGGACTTCATCTTGGGATTATTGGTGCATGGCTTCTTTCTTGATGAGGGTTTCTATGGAGAACCTTCCGCTTCTTCGATGTTTCGGCCTTGGTAGGGGGATCCTTCGGTGGTGTAACTTCACCTTTGTCTTGCTTTTCTCCTTCTTCCCCTCCTTCTTGGTTCACTTCATCTCCTCCTCCTCTTGCGGGTAGTTCAGGCCTACTTTCCTCTGAGGCGCTATCCTCATCATCAGTTTCTATGTTCCGCACTTCCTCATTTTTCTTCTTTTTCTCTGCGCTAGTCTGTCCATCATGTTCGCCTCGGGTGACCAAGGGACTTCCAATGATGTCGGGGTCGGAGAGTTTTTCATCCTCAACTGGTACAAGGAACTCTACTGGCCATTCTTTGGTGATCTCCTCCATATGTTCGTCGGTTAGCTTATAATAGGACTGTAATTCCTCCTTACTCTCATCCTTGCACACAGTGATGTAGATAAAGTGTCAATCTGCATGGAACTTTGCTAGTGGCCTGTACTGGTGCAATGTATTCGGTGTCATGCGTGGAAATGATTCAATAGCATGCTTCAGCTGTTGGTAGTAAGCATGGAAGACAACGTTCGACTGCCACTGCTTCGACATATCATTTGTATACCACAAGGTGGAGAACCTTGTAGCCAATGGATTCGATGGCTCAACTTATGGAAATGTCACTCCTTCCGGCATCTACCAAGCAACAAATGTGATCAGTACCAATAACCAACTGAAATGGAATTCATAGCCCTAATCCTATGCTTCGCGACAGTCTTTCTCTAGCTCATTGACGAGGTAACTCGCCTAGTTCATTTGCATCCCCTCCACGCACTTTCCTGCGAGGTCTACTACAAATCCAGTGACCTGCGTGGGATGGTTCTTTCTGACGAGCTTGCCAGCTATAAGCTGACAAGCTAGGCACACTGCACCATCCTGGATGGAGGCTACCTTGTAGCCTCACTTTCCCTTCTCTACATCACCATAATCCTCCTTTATGCGTTGTTTCAGGGAGCGATCTGAAGTTTTCCTTGGGTACAACTACTAAGGGTCTGGTCCCTACATGCTCAGTCCTGTGATGAGGTGGATCAACGCCGGATCCACAATGATGTGCCTGTCGAGCCATAGATAGCCTCCGTGATAGCACAACAAGAGGCGTTTAACACAGGCGTTAACCTCCAGATGTCGGCCAAAGTGAGGGATATTCATCACGTTCAGTATCGTTGATTGCGCAAGCTCCTTAATCCACAATTGGGAGACTATGCATGGCTTCTTCCCAACCATCTTCATCAAATACCTATGTGGCACGAGCATCACATAGTTCTTCCTGTCTCCAAGGTTAAAGTCATTGTTCTTCAGAGCTGGTATGTGTCCTAACTGGGGTCCAACTATGTGTATCCCCTTCGGGATGTATGCAGTGACCAACGTGTACTCAAATTCACGTGGGACACTGTCACGGTTAACTGCGCCAGCCAAAGGTGGTATATAATCTGGCAATACCGACGAGATCTGCTTTGCGTTAGCCATATCATCATGGTGCTTGCTTCACTTCTCAATAGTACGACTGGAATGAAGTCCAGTTAAGGGGGATTGTTGCAACCCTCTAGTCGACGATGCCTGTATTGCTACAGACATAACTCTCTTAGCCATGAGATCCATGAGAATATCCTCCACATATTCCTCTAACGTGCCATATTCCCCTGAAATTCACACTTGTAATCAAATAGATCGGGTAGGTGAATGGATAAGTGAGGTAATCAAATGGATGGAGAGGTCTAGAAATCACAACGCGATATGCAATTGATTCTCTACTAGCTCGGATAATCACAGGTGGCAAAAAAGTGGTCCTGACGCAGCATTTGTCGGGTTAAATAAGAAAGCATCGTAACATATTCCTCCAACGGGAAGGACTGCCCCAATCAATATGAATAAGTTTGTTATGGCGCGGTCCCAACGGTCCAACGACGGTCTTTCCGTCAATAACTGTGTTTCTAGCTGTTCTAGAGCGTTATTCTAACGCTCAAGGCACTTCCAACGATCATATTGCTTCGCCATGGTGAAGTCCCATTCTATGTGGTTCTGCTATTCCAACGAGGTTCAACTTCTGTAGATCTATCTCCCACGAAGTCTTTTCTGGAACTTCTCGTAGTTTTTCTAACTTGGATTTCTTCTTACTGAGCCTCCTTGCTTTCTTTCTTATGATCTGAGTCTCTGGATTCCTCTTTCCAATCTTATTCTTATCTTTTCGTAGCATAGTGACTTCGTGCTGCTGATGTTCTTTCGTTCTTTCAAAGGGGTCAAAGGTAATACCTCTTTGCTTACTAGGTCCTGGGTGCACATACTTTCTTCTTGCATGGATAGGTCCTTCAAATCTTCTCTCGTTCCTTCAAATTTGACAACTAATTCTCTTGCCCTCTATTGCTTCGATTTATCCTCTTGTTCTTCTATTAGTTTCTCTATTTTTCTGGTTATGAGGTCCATTAGTTCTTTCTTTTTCTGTTCTATGGCTTCCTCCTCTGCTTTCCTTTTGATCTTATCCTTCTCAATCCAAGTCTTTCCTAACAAAAGTGGAAAAGGGGCACTGTTCTCAATAAACTTAATGACTTCAAACTCTTCTTCAGTCGATGTTTCATGAGCAATCGTAGGTATATTAATAACTCTTCAACATAGGGTTATCATCTTTCTTTTAAACACGCCTATCCTTCCCAATGAAGGTATCATAGCAGGCTTTCCCAAAATTTCCCATGTGCTTTTTGGCATAATGTTCACATGTGTTTCTTCATCCAATACACAGTCTATGTAGAAATCTTCTATTCTTGTAACTATGCGTTGTTTTTCTTTCAAGATATCTGACAATCTGACATCCTTGTGGTCATCCATTGCTTCTTTTAACTGTACTAACATAGTCCGAGCTTTCTCTAATTCTTTCTCTTTCTGATTTTCTAACATATCCTTAGTCTCTTGACCTTCTTTATAGTTTTCTTGTCTCATGTTCATCTTTTCAACTTTAACAATCATCCTTGGGTAATCCTCAACCTCATGATCGATAACTTTACAACAAAGAAAAATAGGACCTGTACTAGGGCATTCCTTAGCAAGATGTCCCGATCTTCTGCGATTATAACACAATGTTATTCCTCTCTTTATTTTAAACGAGCCCCAACCTTTCTTGTACTGCGCCTTGGGATCATAGTGTTGGATCTGCAATCTACAAAAATTCTTTTTAGGTTCCTGCATCCACTTATTAGTCCAAAAATTCTTTCTATGCATAGGAATACCATATTTTTCTCTATTTCTATCAAATTTATTCTGATCAACTCTTTCTTCTAACTGTGCCCTAGCATTCAGGCTAGAACAAAATCTATCAAACATACCTAGATTCATACTTTCAAAGCAAAAATTTCCACTTATCTTACCTTTACTAGAGTAAAAAGATTTAAGATCTTACCTCTTTTATTCAGATCTGGTTTCTTTCTTAGCACAGAGCTTCGCAAGTCAAGTAGAATATTGCACACTACAACAACAAATCTACACACAAAGATTTCTGTTTTCTTCAGTTCCCAGCAATCAAAGTTTCAGGTCCTGGCAGCAGAACCATTTGTTGGCACAGGGGCAGACCCAGGGTTCAAATCTAACATCGCACCGACAAACCCTAACTACCGATCCTTTCGGCAACACCTTCGAAGTAGATGAAGTCTCACCCGAGGTAGAGGTAGGGGGGTTGCAGGACTCATGTGTCTACAACCAAGCTAAGACACATATCTGTGATTACAATACGTAACAGAGCACTTAAACAACAATATGCATTAGTTTCTTGAATCTCATTCACATCGTAGATTAAACCCTTATTACAGATCGACACAATAACCATAAGGATCAAGTACTTCCATTAACTTAACACATAGCATCAGCTTTGATCTAGCATTCATTTATATTTAATACCATCAAGCACTAAGCAATGGAATCAGATGCATTCATCATACATTATAACAACAACACTAAGCAGACAAACACATAAACAATATCACACAAAGCACATCAAGACACATGATATATGTGGTTCACCCTAGTGTGGGCTACATCCACCAACTTCTTCTTCTTCTTTATTAGTATTCAATCTTCTTACATTCGTATGCTCCTGTGCATAAAGACACAATGCCAAACTCTGTAGAGGATAGGAGATCTGCGCGCTACACATCAGATCGTCCTTCCCAAAGTCAGGTCAAGGCACAGAGCCAACTCCTTACTAGCATAGAGCCTTACTAACATATCATGCACATAGTCAATCAACCAAATTTCTTACATTGCTTACATTAAGCTTCTACTTTACACATTCTGTTTGCACAAAGAAACTTACAACCTCTTGCACTAAGCCAATCAATAACTACTTTTACATCGCTTAGCTACTACTTATTTATACATTTACAAAGAGGCCTAATCATGGGTAAACCCATGGGCCGACATCCCATAACCCATTACATAAACCCTAGTCAACCATTTTCTCGATCCACAAGCCCGCAAAACAAGCGAGATCCCGTGATCTCAGCTCTGTCTAGGTGCTCCATCTTCGACCAGCCTGTCGAAGTCCCAAAAGTGGTCAAACACGACCAATGTTTCCTCAAAACTTGGTCAAGGGCCAACAACAATGTACTTCATCCTCTTTTTCCTCACACAACTTTGAGCTTCATGACCGCACCTTTGGGGCTTCTTGTAGACTTCTTCAAATCATCTTCCCATGAGGGCCATGCTTAAAGCTACATCATAAGGGGACCACTTTGGAGACTTCTTCAAATACACCCATTACTTCTAGGGGATTCTAAAATTATTCTAGAGTTGCCATCAACGACAACCAATTTTTCAACAACGAGAACTCTCCAGAGTTCTCGTTTTTTTAGAGGTTGCATTGAGTGATTATTTTTACCCTCGAATCAAAAAGTGATTCTACCAAAAGCACTCTTTTTTTGGTGTAGTTAAAATATTAGTTTGTTTAACATAACCCTTGAATCGAAAAGAGGTGCTACCAATAGCACCAATTTGTTTTGGAAGTTGAAATTCCAAATTGATTGAACATGAGGCCTCAACTATTGGTACCATTGTAGATTAAAACCTCAAAATCAACTCATAAATCGTCACTTGGAAATTCATTCATTGATTTATTTTATTTTATTTTAAATCTACATTAAAAAAAACCTATCGAAAAAATAAATCCTCTCAAACAAGTAAAAAAAATAAATGAAAAACACGCCTTTAAAAAAAATCCATAACCCATTTTTTTAAAAGAAAGAAAGTAATAAAAAAACTAAAATTTAACAAAAACCTAGAAAGACAATTTTTTTTTTATTAAAACAAAAATAAAAAACCCACAAATATAAAAATAAAAATAAAAAAGTGCACTAAAATACGAGATTTAAAAATAAAATAACCATAAAAATAAATAAAAATAAAAAATAAAAGCAAAATAAAATTAAAAAAACTAATTAAAAAACATAAAAAATAAACACAAAAAATCTAAATTTTAAAAATAAATCTAAATTTAAAAAGAATTAAAAAAAAATAAAAAAATTATACAAAGTAAAAATTAAAATAAATTTTAAATATAAACAAAAACAAAATGACCCACGGTGGAGGGGGAGTGCGATTCTCATAATCGTGCATCCCTCCACCCCTGTCCCCTCCCCTCCCCTCCCCTCCCCGCCCCGCGTTACCCCTCGCCGCCCCCTCCACTTCAACAGTGCCCACATACCACCATAGAGAGCAGCGAGTCTGTGGCATCGAGAGGGTGGGGGAGTGGAGGGTGAGGGCAACTTGGAGCTAGGGAGGAGGGGATGGGGGCCTGGGGTGGGGGATGCACAATTATGAGAATCATCCTCCCCCTTTTTTTTGGGTTTAGTTTTAAAATTCGTTTTAATTTTAATTTTATTTTATTATAATTTTTTTGTTTATAATTTTTTTTGTTTTGTTTGTTTTTAATTTTGTTTTTGAACTTAGTTTTTAATTAGGTTTTTTTTTTTATTATAGAGTTAGTTTTATTTTTTTTTTGAATTTTTTTTTTTTTTAAGTTTTTTTTTTTTTATTTTTAATATTATTTTTTTTAATTAATAATTTATTTATTTTTGATCATTTTTAGAGTTTTATTTTTGAAATTTTTTTAGTTCAGTATTTTTTTTAATAATTTTTTTTTTTTAAGTTTATGGTTTTTTACTTTATTTTTTTATATTTTAAAAAAATGTTATAGATTTTTTTTTGGAATTTTTTTCATTTATATATTTTTAAAATTGTCTATAGGTATTTATTTTTTCAATTTATTTATTTTTAATTTAGATTTAAAATAAAACAAAATAAATAAATAAATGAATTTCCAAGTGATGATTTATGAGTTGATTTTGAGTTTTAATCTGTAATGGTTTCGATAGTCGAGGTCACTAGTTTAATCAAATAGGAATTTCAACCTGAAAAAAACATTGGTGCTATTGATAGCACCACTTTTCAATTCAAGGGTCATTTTAAAGGTTTTAAGGTTTTCGTTAAGGGAATTATTTCAAACAAATTAGGATTTTAACCACTAAAAAAAGGGTGGTACTGGTAGCACCACTGTTTGATTCGAGGGTTGATTCTGGTATTTTTGACACAAAATATGGCTTTTCTGGGTTAGTGTTCTCATTTTGAAATTACGGTTCTCGTTAAGTTGGTAACTATGATCATTGGGTTGCGTTCGTCACGTTGTGATGGTGGGCAATGTTCGTCACACTGTGATGTTGGGTAATGTATGATGTATTGTGATGTTGGGTTGTGCTTGTTACATTGTGACATCCGGCAATGTTTGTCACATTGCAACATCATGATATGTTGGATTGCATCACAATATGATGTTGGTAAAGGGTTATGTTTGAATGCAATGCTAATATATGTCTATCACATTGTGACATCGAGTTATGTTTGTGACATTGTGATGTCGAGTTTTGTTTGACTCATTGTAATGTTGGGTTATATTCATCACATTGTGATGTTGATTTATGTTTGTCACATTATGACGTTGGTTAATGTTCATCACATTGAGGCCTTCAATGATACATTTTTTGAGTGGTGGGCATGACATATTCCGACAATAGAGGACTACCCCTACGCTGGGATCAAATTTTCTAGGGATCTAGACATGCCCGTACCTCCTAGAGGGGAGCGAGGAGAGATAGGTACATTTTTTTTAAGTTATTTAATTTTTTGTTTCTTTTTAATATATATCATTTTTATGTATACCCGAGTATTTGAAAACTATGTATCTATTATGTACAGATGTGGGACTGATGCGTCCAACAGACTTCTTGAGGAACATGTGACATCCTCGACCAGAGGCAGTGCCAGCAGCAGTCGTCGAACCAATAGTAGCAACAACAGAGGGACCTCCAATCGGAGAGGTTGAGATATTTTTGATACAGGTGGAGTGGAACCTCACTGTGCTCACTCGTGCAGTCCCGATGGCCAAGATCGAGGATCTCCTGCCATCGATGCAGCCTCACATAGTTGGGGTGCCACGAACCTGGGTCCAACTCTTCTGACATTTGGCAAATGTCGTTGTTCACTATGGCAGGGCCAAAAGGCCCCATGCTTAGTTAGGATGGACCACTTACGTGCTGAGGGCACTCTTTTGTATATTTTTGAGGGCATAAGCCTCGTGATGTATACCAGACATGTATTTTTTAGGCGTTCGCGCCCATCGATGTACTCTGAATCTTTTTTATATATATACATGTATTTACATATTTTATGTCTTATGGATCACATTTTTACAAATGTATGTACATGTTTATGTGTGTGCAATACGCGAATCTAATACTTGATTAGCTAGAGTATTTGTCATTTGATTTAATCTCCTAGGAACATGGATATATGTAATGTAATCAAAGCATCGTTCTAAGAGACGTACCCTAAGGAATCATTGGTGTAGAGTAGGATCTAAAATGCAGTAAACCCCATTTAATTGGGACACAACCAGCTAAGCATATAAGTATACCCGGAGGTGAGAGATACCATGCAACAAAGCATCATAAAGCAACTCTATCACTGCACTGTATTCAACGACATTGTTTGTGGCGTCACCTAAACAGATACCTCCGGAAGATAGCAACTGGCCTTGAGGTGTGAAAATCACCCAAGCTGCGGAAGAAAGCCTCCAAGTGTGTCAATTAGCGTCGTCCACAAACCCAATGAACACCTCTGATTCACTTGACATCTTCCACAGTGAAAACGATTACATAAATAACGACATGTACATTAAAAAAAAAGACAAAAAATAACTGTATAAGAACTATACGTATGTACAAGAAGTTACCCAAGGTGACCAAACTACGAGTAATACTTCTTGAGGTAGAGCCCATTTATAGGCTCCACCAAAGCATTTCCCTCACATTCGACCAGAGGATAAGTGCCCTTCTTTAAGACCTCCTTCAATATGAAAGGTCTGAACCACATGGGTTTGAACTTGCCTGCCCCTAGGGGATCCTTATCTTGGTTGTAGACTAGGACAAGGTCACCTTCGGAGAAATTCTGAGGATGAATGGACCGATCATATTGACACTTGAATCGTTGCTTGTGAGCCTCGTTAGCTAAGGATGTGTCATGGCGTTGCTCATTGAGTTGCTCGAGATACAATAAGTGTTCCTCAAGTGGTGAAGTGTCTGGCAATAACTCTATTGCCAACTTTAGAGATGGGATCTGACACTCTATAGGCAAGACTGCTTCTAGCTCGTAAACCAGTTGTAAAGGTAAGAAATTGGAGGCAGTGTTTACAGATGTTTGGTAGGCCCACAATGCCAAGTACAACATCAAATGCCAATTTGAATTGAAAAAATTGATTGTTTGTTGTAGAATAGTCTTGAGGGACTTATTCACGGCTTCCACCTAACCATTCTCTTGTGGGTAGTAGGGTGATGAATGTTCTTGCCTCAACCCAAGCTTTGATGTTTACTAGGACATCATTTTGTTATGAAAGTGACTGCCATGGTCAGTGAAAATCTCCTTTGGGATGTCAAACCTTGCTACTATCTGGTTAAAAATAAAGAGAGTTGTTGTTTCACCATCATTATTGAATGAAAGCATAGTCTCGACCCACTTTATGAAGTAGTCTACCGCTACGATGATATAGCGATGCCCCCCTGGCTGAAGTCGGTGGCATGTAGTATAATCAATCCCCCACTTGGTGAAGGGACCAACTGTAATGACAGGAAACATGGGAGTGGGGTGTGCCCTCATCTTCTGAGAGAAGATCTGACACAGGTAGCACTTCTTGATTAACGTCGGCCAAAAATAACTGGCTCGTAGAATCTTTTGGGCTATTGCCAACCCAGACAAATGAACACCACATGCTCCAATGTGGCAGTCATTAAGAACGAGTTCCACTTCTTCATGAGTGAGACACCGGTGAAGGATGCAATCTACACCTTGACGATACAAAGTGTCATCGAGTATGAGATAGTTTTTTTCCTGATGGCGTATACGTCAACGCTCATCACGAGAAGCAAAGGTGGGGCACTTCAAATTCTGGAGATAGACTAGTATATCTCCATACCAGGGGTCCGAAGATGAAATCAGAAAAATATCTCTTTTAGCCGGTGATTCTTTGGGAATAACATCACCTGAATCGACCAGAAGTTCCTAGATAAGTTCCACAAAGACCAGTGACTTTTTGGATTTCATGCAAACAAAATCCAAGTCAAATTCCTGGAGGATAACAATCCATCTAATAATCTTTCCACCGATTACATGTCGCGTGAACACATATTGAAATAGATTCACAATGGAAATGACAGTGGTCTTGCGAAGCATGATATAATGACGGAACCACTGGACAACATGCACTGCTACTAATGCAAGCTTCTCAACATGGGAGTAGTTGAGTTCTGGTCCAACCAGGCCTCGGCTCAGGTAATAAATCACATGCTCTTCAAGCAAATCGTCCTCTTGAACCAAGACCATACCGATGGTCGACTTTGCAACGACCAAGTACAATAAGAAATTTTTAATATAATTGGGTGGCCAAAGCAGAGGGGTAGACATAAGGGCACGTTTCAATGCTTTGAAAGAGCGCTGAGCAACTTCATCTCAATAGAAAGGGACTCCCTTTTTTCAGTAAACGCATGAACCCTTTAGTGATCTCAACATAGTTTGTGATAAAACTCTAAAGAAAGTTCACTTTTCCCTGTAAACTCTGAAGCTGAGGGACTATGCATGGGGGAGGAAATTGAACTATCGGCTCAACCTTTAGAGGATCGACCATGATCCCTGTTGAAACTGTGAAACCTAAAAGACGACCTGACGTCACGCAAAAACTACATTTGTTGGGATTCAAGCGAATTCGATAGTAGCGACATCGCTCAAAGATAAGTCAGGCGTGCATGGGATGATAAGATCTATTACAAGATAGTGTTGCTAAATCATCGAGATAAGCCTCAAATATTTGTTTGAGGTCGTGGAAAGCAAAAGACATGGCCTGCTGAAAAGTGGCTTTAGCATTCTTCAGGCCAAAATGATTCTTCCAATAAGAAAATGTACCCCATGGACAGATAAAAGTTGTTTTATGCTGGTCTTCGGTCTTAATCTGTATCTGATTGTATCCCGAAAAACCATCCATGAAAGAAAAGACCTCACATCTTGCGCATTCATCGACAATATGATCAATGAATGGGGTGGGGAAATTTTCCTTTGGACATGCCTTGTTAAAATCACGGAAGTCCATACATACACGAATCAGACCCTGCTTTTTGTTAACCGAAACAGGATTTGACACCCATTTCGTCAGTTGTACAGGGTAGATGAAACCAACTTTAAGCAGTTTCTCCACTTCAACCTTAATAGCTGCTGCTTTTCAAGGATTCACCAGACGAAGCTTCTATCGGATCGGCTTGGCATCAGGGTAAGTCGTTATCTCATGTTCGACAATTCTTGGATCAATGCCTGGAATTTCCTCATAAGACGAGGCAAAAACGTCACGAAATTCCTTAAATAAATCTATATAGATTTGAATCTCTTCGGTGGAGCAGTCTGCTTTGACGAAAACATTCTCCACGATCCTAGGGGTTTTGGAGATGTCAATAGGTATTGTTTCAACAATTGTTTCCATATTAACCTTGACGTATACTGCATGCGTAACCAGAGGATTAATAGGACAAGACCTACCTCTAGTCATAGTCAACACGAATTCACCTGCCTCTATTTTTCTAAAATCCGGAAGAAAGTAAGATCTGTGATGGAGATCATCCTAGGGTTTGTCTGGACTGGTCAATTCCTCTATAATATCCTCGTCAGAGGGTAAGGCCAAGTTTAGAGAGTCGGTAGTGGCTAGGTAACCTTGAGCCCAAATAGGCTCGAGAACTAGATCTAACTCCTGTGTGGGAGTCGGATCGGGGTCGGTTGAAGCTTGTTGGACAATAGAGTACGCAACTTCTACCACGGACAAGGGCATGGCCATTCCAAGATGCCTTGTCCCTTCCATCGTGGTTGATGGGGAAGGAATATTCCACGGATCGTTAAAGTAGGTCGTACGAAACGAAGACACTTGAAAAATATCATCACTAGTCTAGTCAAGGATATCTGATATGAGTTTGACATCGCCAGAAGGAGGTGGGTAATCAAAGGTACCCATAAAAGGTGGGCACAAACCAACCCCTATGTTGACGATGTCGAGCTGAGGATTATCAGTCATTGGGACCGTGGATGTCCTCGATGAAGGGTTAGGACGAGAGAAAGACAACTGATCAATGGATATGATCCGGCCCTCGTGTGGAAACAACAAGACCCAAAATACTATGGCAAAAATTGCATGCATATCATAGGTCCAACCCCTTCCTAACAAAAGGTTGTAGTCGAGAGGCCCATCGACCAGTTCAACTTCAACGCACACAGTCTTCCCTCCTAACTGCACAGGGAAAGAAGGGATGATACCATGTGGTCTGAAAGAATGACCATTGAAAGCGGTAAGAAGAGTAGGTGACAGAGACAAAATGGGTTGGAAATTGGCCTTCCAACATGCCAAAGAAATCACGCATGTCGAGGCACCCTCATCAACGACCGTGCGGAAAATATTTTGGGTAAAAGTTTTCGTGGTGTAAGCCACTACTATCTGAAATGCAACGTGGTATGAGAGACGAGGTTTTAAGTCAGTCGTATCAAGCATGATCATTCCCATATTACAAGTCTCGACAGATCCTAAGGAATATAACAAAGCCTTTCTCTATGAAGGGCAGCTCTGGAGGACCTCCAAAGCAGACATCACTCAAGGGGTTTGTGATAAATATTCCACCACAGAGTATTTCTGGGTGGCCCTCGTGTTCGAATTATGCGAAGCTTTCTTGAACACCCCTTTCAAGATGAGTGTCATTGTTTCTCCCATCATCTTCTCAATATGGAGAGGAACTCACAGGTTTACAACTTCTTTAACCTTTTCAATAGTGTTTGCCATTCCATAATCGTGTGCCCTAATTTCTATGAAAGCATCACCTTTCACCTTTTCAATAGTGTTTGTCATTATGTAATCATGTGCCCTAATTTCTATGAAAGAATCACGTTCGAGGTCGAGGGATTACTAGAATATGGAGGTGGTACCTGACTTCCCCCATCCGTGCTCGAAGAGGCTTGAGTCAAATTTTTCCCATGAGGAAATGGTTTCGTTAACATAACAGGATGTTGTTGCACCAATAAATTCAGGGCCTCTGCAAGCCGAGGGCACAGGTGAGTCGGGTGGTCTTCTGTGCAAAGGTTACACAGATACTTTGACTTTCTTTTCTTCGTGTTGCCCCCGCCAACATTGTTGGTGGGTTTCTTAACCCCCTTACCCTTCTTGTTTCATTGTTTTTTCTTTCCGTCGGGCTGTTGGTTGGCCTTCGGGTTCTTTGACTTCACATTGTGTACGTTCGACGTTTGAGTAGGGGGAGAAGTCGAACCGGTGGTCTGGATGGTCGTTTTTTGTTGTATCAACAATTGTTGCAATTGATTTGATAGCTGACCAGTGGGATTTTCTTGTGCTAAACCAACTATACCATCGGCATGTGGTCCAGACTTGTGTATGGCCTTGTCAAGGATAGACCGTGGTGCATCTGGTAAAACCTCGCAGAGTAAACCAGACTGAGAGTATATCATTTCAAGCTATTGAGCTCTCATTATCGCCTCTTCCTCGAAAAACACTCATGATGTTGAAACATCCTTGGATAGCTTAGGTACCAAAGACTTAAGGAACCACTCCAGTAGGAAAGTTGATGGAATTGATACTTTTATCAAACTCTTCCGACGCCACCATTATCGGATGTGATCCGAGATATGATCAACCTTTGTTTTCTCAAAGTTGGCCAGCAATTCGGTGTCGACATCATATCTCCTAGGTAGTTGAAAATGGTTTAGGAAAACCATTTCCAAATGCTAAAGTAAGAATGTCTTGAGCGATCAAGATCGATGCACCATTTTGCGACACTCCTGATAAGAGTGTGTTGAAACATACACAACTGTACAGAGTCGTCTCGTAGAGAGTTCGAAGAGAACAATAGGTGAAAATTGGTCATGTGATTGCCTGGATCTTCGTTAGGCTTACCTTCGAACTTCAGAATGTTCAAGGCAAACTTGGTCGGCATGGGAGGCCAACATGGATCGTGACAGATTGGGTCGTTTAACAACCTTGAAAAGTCTAGCAAATATAATGTCTCCATAAATGGTAGTTTGGGCTGTTGATTATGTACAAGAAGAAAGGATCCTAGAGTTTGACTTGCACCAGGCTACCAGGAAAATTTGGGCTGCTAACTAGGGTTCTGGTAAATACCATGGCCTTGGCCAACAAACATATATTGTGTTTGTTGGGACATCATCAACTGATTCTCTTAAATGGATGTTGAGGGATGGGTGGGGATTACTCCTTGCGTTGTGTTCCAAATATTCTGGAAAGGGTTTCCCCCTATCGATCCGACGGGCATAGGTACTGAGCCTTTCCCAGGGTTCCATTGACCATGGAAGGGGTTTCCCCTGGTCGACATCCCTTATGAGGGAACTGATCCCTGCCAAGGATTCCAGAGTCCCTGTGAGGAGAAGACTCCTATGTTTTCCCCCTGTGTAGGAATAGTACCCTGCATAATATTTTGTTGTCCAAAACCAGGGTTTCCCCCGGCCGAGACAACAACTGATGAGAATGTTTTATTACCAAACAAGTTGACCAAAGAGAATGAATTCGAACCCACCGACGTGGTGCATGAAGAAGGTCCTAGACTGCCTGCTCCAAACAAGTTGTAGTTCATGTTCAGCCTGATGGGTTGTTGGGGAGCACCATCGAGCAAAGGGGACGAAGGAGGTATATAACCCCCACCGTAAGGGAAAGCGTTATAGGGAGTTGAGGTGCTCCCCATGGAACCTTGCAAAGGAGCGTTTGAGATCCCTGTCGGGCATCCCATATGAAAACGGAGGGCCCATCGCACTCTAGGTGAACATAGCAGTGATCGTCGCCATAGACGGAATCAGACCGCTGCCCGAAGTAGAGGCAATTGAGACCATGGTGGTCCAGAGTGATGAAGGTGGGTTAGGAGGCAAAACACCCCCAGTGGTGGAAATTGTTGAGGGAGTGTAAGGACTCCCTGATGAAGTAGCAACATTTGCTTCCATCGCTGCTTGCAGGATTATCTGACGCTCGTGATGTGTTACCCTTGGAGGGACAAGCTGTATCAAAAGTGGTGCCGACAAGTCAGTGATCGGAGGGTTATAATGCCTGAGATCTTCCGCTCCAAGGTCAGAAATAGTCGGTTCCTTTGGATTTGAGTGTTCTCCTCTCGGGGATGGCTCAGGCACAGTTTCCTATGGCTCGGTCGCCTCAAATGACCCTTGCTAGTCAAGTCTTCACTGTAACGGTGGTGGTGGTGGCTCTAATGTAACCAGTGACATGCCCTAAATCCTTCGCGATTGGCGAAGCTCCTGATATTCCACTTTGTGAAAAGATCAGTGACACTGTAAGGATTTTACTAACGTTGAAAACCAACACACACTAGAAAAGGTCCTATGAGATAAAGCAAGCAAACCACTAACTAGTTGGAAGAACAATTACACCAACCAACACTAGAGCAACTTACCAGTGCAAGTGAAACTCAAATAAGGAAGCACCCTCTGGGTATACTCTACAAAATGTGGCTCGACGTCTGCCCTAGGTACCATGGTATACCCCTGTAGTCACCTATGTAAGTCTCTAGAATAAAGGAAACTAGGTTTCCATCTCACGAACAATCACTAGGTGGGTAAAGTCGACAATCAGGTAGACCACAATGAGCAAGGTATCAAGCCTGAAACCTATCGAGGGTATTGAAAGCAAGTGGTTTGGAAGACAACTGAGGACCTCGAAAGGATTCGAGATCCACAAAGCTTCGTGGAAAATGCAATCGATGGTATCCGACGACAAGTCCTCTATATGTGTTCCCCACTACGCTTGGTCCAACTTTGGAGGGGTTATCTTCGCTACCTTTCTGCACACAACCTCGTGTTTAGCCCCTGTGTTAGAAGGGGGTCCCGGATAAATTTCACGTTTACTGGAATTTTTACACTCCCTAGCACTGACTCCAATGTTTTTCTGTAAGACTTGAAGAGTTTCCTCTCCAACCTATATCAAGGCTCAAGCCTAGACTAGTTGATTGACCCTACAAACATAAAGTCTAGTTGATTTTAAATTAGCGTTAATTTTAAGTGGCTTGTATTAACTGAAGGAAACGGTAATGAAACTAGTGGTGTGTTTTGAGAGACGAAGGAGAAATAAACGAATTGAAAGCGAAATTACTTCTATTTGACAAATAAATATTTGCAATTAACTTGTTTTCACCAACTTTTTATAACTACTTTTTCTAAGATCTTTTTAAAGGAAAACCTAAAATGAAATTTCGCTCGACTATGAGATACTTAATGTTCTAAGCAATCAGTACAAAACTTAAAGAAAATAACTATTTTTCCTAACAAGCAAAATAATCAACCCAACTACTTAACCAAACTAAGAAATGAATTTTTTTTCTATTTTTCTTTATGCTTCAAACAAGAAACTTGAAATAAATTCTTTTTTTTTCTTTAAAGAAAGCGAAAGGGGAAAAAGTAAAAAACAAGACAAGACCAAAAACTGACTTCTGGCCTGCTACGGATTGCAGGGAGTCACTGAAAACACCAAACAGGCTGATCAAAAGACTCACAGACTCGTCTAAAACCCTTTCAAAGAAAACACAAGAAATATTTTAAAAAGATAAGCAAAATGACGTCAAACCTAGGCTACGACTGTAAAAACAGAGGCACTATACTTAATCAAGAAACCCTGAGAAGTCAAACTTCAATCAGGGAAGAGGTTGACTGGATCTTCTTAAAGAAAAATTTCTTGACAGGGGAACACAACTGATACTTAAGAAGCCTATGTATGTACATGGGATGTCTAAAAGCAGGGTACGTATGTACGCGTGCAGACCCACTACAGGCCGTGTACACCTCTGTAACTTCTCAAAAAAAATAAAACAAACAGCCAGACTAACAGGGTAGGGAGAACTGGTATGACACCAACAGGTGACCAAAATCCCTTAAAGACTCAACAACTTACAAAAACTCAAAAAAGGTAATAAAACCAATTAAAACACCCAAAAAATATCCCCTCAAACCCTAGAGGCTTCCCCAGTATGGTCACCAGTTCTGTTATAGTGGGAAAACCCCCCTATGGACTACACTAGAGTTCAACATGTAGGTATATCTAACCATCTAAAAGTATCCTAATTTTTATAACTACCCCAAATATACCCCACATTCATGCATGAAATACAAAGTGAAAAGATCCGGTAACTTTACCTTTTACTCCACGTCTGGTGTCGATCCTCTCGTGTTCGATTGCTCCGCTGAACACAAGCCTCCTCCCAAGGTTGACTTGCATTCACAAACAGATAAACGGGTAACTAAAAACATGCATCTTATATATAAATCATGGATTAGATGTTAGAATAAAGCATAAATCAAACATAAATATTTGACACATCATATTTCGGGATAGAAAAAATATTCCTTTTATTGATATCACAATGTTTACTTACAACAAGATCGGTGACTGCTCCTTGAACCTAGTCCGGGCTCCTTTTCACCAAGCTCCAGCTGCGCTTCCACATATCTTTCTCCTCTCAAACTCTCTCTAGGGAATGGAATAGGCTTATGATGGAGGAAAAAGGAAAAAATGGGAAATTTAGATACAAATCTCACAAGGTGGCTGCAAATTCTTGAGGCAAGGAGGGTATGTGAAACAGGCAAAGTTTCACTGTTCTTATGTTTTTCTCTGGAATGAGACCCCAACACCTCCTTTTATGTGAAAAAAGGATGGTTATTCGTCTGGGTGATGGGCTATAGGTGGTGGGACAGTTGGGAAACTACCCAATAGCCCGTAATCTCAACGAATTCCTTGCAACTTTTTAATTTTTGCAACTTTTGCGAGTATACGCGGGCTGTAGTGATGAAAATAACATACGTACATGGGTTGTAGTGGTGCAACAAGCATGTGTACGTGGGAAGTAGTGGTGCAGGGTGCGTACGTCTTCAAAAATTATGTTTTTAAGAAGCACTTCTCAGTGATGGCTTGGCAAAAATAGCAAGAGGACCAAATACCAGGTATGCATGTATGGAGCAATTTAGGGTTATAACACTTGCTCGATGGAGTTTAGTCCCAGCTCGGGGGTGACCCACTGCTGAGCATGATGAGAAACGTGGTCTAAGGATGGGAGGTTCGTGGAAGGTTTGGACGCAGTTGGTGGTAATCTATTAAAAGATAAGTACCCAATCTTTGTTCTTTGTATGATGTGTATATTGAAATAGAGTTATAATGTTATTAGAATTGTTTGTATATATTGCATGTATGTTTTAATGTTGTTTCTGCATGAATAGGTGCATGAACATAATTCTATAATTGTTTAAATTGCAATAGATAGATATGTATATAAATATATATGAATATCAGATGTTATCTCTATTTATTCCTGTTAAGTTTTACATGTGAATATTTCCGCAAAGTTATTCGGTGACATGGCCTGACATGTTGGTTTAAGGCTGGAAACGGTCACAAAATGGTATCAGAGCAGAAAAACAAAGATACAGTCGTTAGGTAGCGTTGCCCGACAAAGGTTTGAGGGTCGGGGACGTTACAGAATGGTATCAGATTAGAAAAACAAAGATACAATCCTTAGGTAGCATTTCCCGATAGAGGTTTGAGGGTCGGGGATGTTACATCAACAACCTCTTTTGCAGCAACATATGATATCATTATTTTCTCCCAATGAAATTCTGTATCAAAGTCCCTTTGACCAAGACTATGAATGTCAGAAACATTGACACTATGTGGAGGAATTGGAGGAATTAATAAAGACAAAAGTTGTCATTCTTCAAAATATTCTTCAACATAATCATCATCTTCTTCAGTAGTTTCAGATGGCAAAGGGGCCCGATCAACATGCCATGTTCGATTTCTAAAATTACTCCAATTTTCAATCACGATTTCACTTGAAATTCATATATCTAATGGAATGTTATGAAATGGTTTGTACAAAAGCAACTTAGTCTAGAAAAAAGTCTCAAATTCTTTTGAATCCTCATTAGGAATAGAATGAATCTGTAGCCAAAATCAAACAATGGCATGTATATATTTATGTTTCCATGGCTCTTTCTTACATTGGGCAGCAAATGTCCAAGATCTTATTGTTTCTATCATAATAAAATGTTCCAGAAAATCAGGTGGATTTTGATATATTTGAACAACACTATTTTGGCATAAAAATTGAAGGGCATCCCTTGATAGTTTCTTGAATACCTTTCTTCCAATGTCTAAGGAAAAAAAATTATGACTACAAACAACAAGAGATAACTTGAGCGACATATGGAAATTTTTTTGTGCTCCAATGTCATGGTCTATAAGTGTTTATGCAAAGAACCTTCTATGTGCACACAAAGAAAGATATTCATAGCCACTTGCATATGAAATTCTTGTCATCATATCTTGATACTAGCCTCTCTTCTTTTTTTGAAGCATACTTTGCAATATAATTTAAGACTGCATGCCAAGAAACCACTGGTTGACATTCAACATTAGCGCGCCACATTGTGAGATGATCAATATTGTGAACATTTAGCCATCATCATTATGTGCAAACTTATATTTATTTCACCCTTGTGCAGATATGATTAATATTGATTCATCATGAACCTACCATGGAGAGTTGTACTGGCTAGAAAGAATAGAGCATTTTTTGCGTAAGCAAGAATCTGCACTACACTTGGTATGTCTTTGAACATGACACAATAAATTCTCATAATCTTCACTAGGATTGCAAGAAACAAATTGTGTAGTGTTCAAAAGTTAGGGATCATCATTTAGGATTCAAGGAACCGTTATGTTCCATTAATAGATTCCATGTGGATTCCATGTTGTTACATATCTATCAAAGAATGTCTTTGCAACATGCGCATTGGAAGGGTTTGACCAATCTAATGTTTCCATGTTTGGAGCACCTACCAACCATAAGAAATCAAGGATATGAGATGAACCTTTGTGTTTCCACTCATACCTAAAAAAAAAAAA
>JZKD02S1674099.1:556213-566911 GCA_000966675.3 Picea glauca | reverse complement strand
GAAAAAACAATAATGAGTCATATTTACATCAAACATTATTGGGTCCATTACCCAAACCTTTGTGCTACGGGTCTTTCTTCAAGGGTTGACATCAATGATAACCAACCTTAATCAACAGTTTGCAGATCCAAACTCTCGTCGTTTCTGCTTAAATTTTTGCTCGATCTTGACGGTGTATCTATAAGTTGTTCCCAATGAGGCGATGTCCAGGAACTCCATTTCTATTTGAATTTATCTATGCAAACAATCGTGGTTTTTTAGCACCAGATGATGCTCGAAATATTTGATACCCAATTTGGTGCGTAGGGTATGGAAAATATTGGTGAAATTTGGTATTGTTTGGTCCCTTTATGGACATAGGGTGGTCCATCTAGTGTACTGGTCCTTGTAGCTTCCAACAGGGTATTATTGTTCTTTAATGGCATCCCAGAAGGAATCCCATGTTGGGGCCACCAAAAAAATTGCAGATTCCTCCACAACCCTTTGCTCCGAGTAAGTATCCCATCAGTCTTTAACATGGGGAACGACCTTGAGGAGTGCAAAAGTGATATTTTCCCGATCAGAAAAATTGTGGACCAAAAAATATCCTTCGAGCAGATTCAACCATTATCTATAGCATCTTCATATATCAATCCTTCAAATAATGGAATATCAAAATTTACCTGTACCTTGAAGGGGGTTGCATGGCCTCCTGATGAAGATGCTTCTCCCGTGGGAAACTGTCGAAGGATCTAAGCGAAGTTGTCCATCATTTCATTCCTTTGTCGCGTGAGGGCTTCCTCGAGAAAATTTTAATAGGATCTCCTGCTCCATCATCTTTCTTTTCATCTCCCATGGGTTTTTGTCAGGCTCGGTGCGATCAATCTAGTAATGGCTCGATTAGTTCGAGTCCCAACTTCTTGTACCCAGATCTTGTCGGGGACATTCACAAAGAAAACCAAATGAAGAGCAGACCGCTCCAATACCACTGATCCAGATTTAGGAGTGGAACAAACTGATTAATAGATTGAATACAATAAACAAAGAGATAGGAAGCATAACACAAATATCCAGTGAACAATATCTTCTATTAAATAATGAAATAGGATGAAACTGTAAAACTGCAGAACTGAAACTTGCTCGAATGGTGGTAGCTATCTCTAAGAAGAGATTGGGCTGCTACGCACATTCGTCTAAGAAGAATGGATTACAATGAGGCCCCAAAGGCCCTTTTCATATTACTCATGAATTCCAAAACCGTAGACATCCAAAAACCTAACCCTAGAAGGTGAAACGCCAAAAGTCATGTGGGCCCTATGGGTAAGTTGGTGTAATTTGGCACCTCAACTTCCTAGGGTCGTAACTTTTTCATATGACCTCTTTTTTAGGCGCGTGATAGCTCATTGGAAAGGTCTTTCAGAGAGCTATACATTCCATTATCAAATTGTGACTCTATCTCCAGTCTAACTGTGGTGAGTCAAGAAAACAATGTTTAGGGCCCCAAAACAACCTTGGAAGTACATCAAGATGTGTTGACATGAAAACATACAAAATAAGCCAGTTGGATTAGGCGAGAGGCCACCCGTATCCACCTGGAGAATGTGGGAGGCTTCAGACAACCCCAGAAGTGTAGAGCTCACAATTATAAAGCAATAGAGAAAGACGTGTTGAATAAAAAATGGACATGAGGAGCTGATTGGAATAGGTGGGTGGCCACCAATATCCACCTGCATCACCTGAGTCAAATATTTTGAAAGGAGATATTAAGAAGCTCAAACCACCACTGTTTTGTGGAGAGCATAGAAAGGGTGAATATGTTGAAGCCTAGTAGTTTGGCATGAGAAAATATTTCCATCTGCATGATTACTCATCAAACTTGGAAGCAAGAATTTCCATATACCATCTTTAGAGTAAGGCTTCCATGTGGTGGGACTAGCTGAAGCAAGTCAAGAATATTGATGAAAAGATAATTTCTTGGAAGCAATTCAAGAGATATTTCTAGCAAAAATACTTTGTAGATAATTACTATGACAAGAAGATGCAATAATTATTTGAGCTCAATCTAGGAAATATGACCATAGAGGAGTATGAGAAGATACTCCTGGAGCTTGTGAGGTACATGGACTTCATCAAGGACAAGAAGGTAAAAATATAGAGCTTCTTAAGTGGGTTGCCATATTTTTACAAACGTACAATACAATTTGATGAGCCTATAACATTGGAATAAGCCATGAGGAAGAATAAGTATTTGCATGACCAAAACAAGGAAAGGCCATCTTTCCAAATGACATGGGATGATAAGAAAATAGGCAAGATAGATCAAAGAAAGAAAGGACTCAAGCCGATTTTCATCAGAAACAAATCTCAAGCATATTGGCAAGGAAAACCAACACATGTTGAACATAAAATGACAAATTCCTTGGGGAAAAGGCTAGGACAAAAACCCATAAAGTGGTTGGGGATGTGAAGGAGACCACTTCTACAAATATTTCCCTCACAAGGGAAATAGGATGAGGATTGTGCATAACATTTAGGAAAATGATACAGTGGATGAATTGGGAAGGAGTATACCGAGGATTTATACAGCCTTGGAAAACAAACAAGAAAATTTCCAATCTCACATGATTGAGATAGCCACTGGAACCAAGAGGAAAATCAATGAACTTGTCAAATATTTCCAAGTAAGAATGAATGGAGTCAGCACTAAGGAAGATTTGAATATCATGCCCCTTAGGTCATATGATTTCTTAATTGGTATGGATTGGATGGACAAGCATCATGATATCCTAGATTGCCACAACAAGGCTTTCACATGCCTTGATGACAGAGGGAATTGAAGGACGATGCAAGGTATTCCAAGACATATATCTATCAAATAAATTTCATCATTGAAGTTGAAAATAAGTTTTAGAAAGGGCTGCCATATATATGCAGCCCATATGGAAGAGCCAACAAGGGATAAAGAGCCAAATATTGAAGACTATCTAGTTTTGAACGAATATGAATATGTATTTGGGAGTTTCTAGGATTTCTACCAAAGAGAGTCATTGACTTCTCTATTGACTTAACGCTTAGAGCTGAAATTATGAGTTTGTGGTGGTGCCATTTGGCCTAAAAAATGCGCCAACTACTTTTATGTGTCTAATGAATGTAGCATTCAGAGATTACTTGGACAAATTCGTCATTATCTTCTTGGATTATATTCGTATCTACTCCAAGATAAAGGAGGATCATGAGGAACATTTGAGGATGGTGCTACCTATGTTGAGAGAGAACCAATTGTATTCCAAGTTAAGAAAGTGCAATTTCTATCAAAGGAAAATCCATTATTCATGCCAAATCGTCTTAGAGGAGGGAATCACAGTGTACCTAGAGAATATTGAAGAAATCAAAAGTTGGCTAGCGCCAAAGAATGTTTCGGAAGTGAGATCCTTTATGGGACTAGTTGGATATTATAGGAGATTCATTGAAGGTTTATTTAAGGTATCACATCCAATCACTTGATTGTTGAAGAAGGGAACACAGTTTGAATGGACTGCCAAATGCGAGGAGATTTTCCAACACTTGAAGGAGTTGTGGACCAGTGCACCTATTTTGAAGGTTGTGAATCCAAATGAGGATTTTGTTGTGTGCACATATGCATATGAGGACGGGCTTGGTGGAGTCCTTCCACAAAATGGGAATGCCATATGTTATAAGTCAAGGACACTTAAGGAGCATGAAATAAATTATGCTACCCATGACTTGGATTTGGGAGGCATAATTCATGCCTTAAAACTATGGAGGCATTATCTCATGGGTAGAAAATTCAAGCTGAAGACAAATCATAGTGGTTTGAAAAATTTGTTTGAACAACCAACATTGAATTTCAAATAGATTATAAAGCTGGAATTTATCAGTGAATATGACTTCAACATCAAGCACATCAAGGGAAAAGAGAATAAAGTGGTTGATTTACTCAACAAGAGGGTCCATGAAATGCATGCTACAACCATTAGCATGTATTGTTCATATTTAAAAAATATGATTTTGGAAGCTATAGCATTAGATTATCATTATGCACAGGTTACATAAGACTTATAGTATGAAAATATATGGTTTAAGTTTAAAGACTACATGCTAGAAGAGGATGGAATCCTCTTATTCGGGGACAAGGTTTATGTTCCTAAACCTTATGACTTGAGAAGTATAGTACTGAAATAAATGCACAATGTACCATATGTTGGTCATCCAGGGTACCAAAAGACAATTGTAATAGTAAGAGGCTAGTATTTTTGGTCTGGAAAGAAGAAAGATGTGGCTAACTATATAGTCAGGTGTATGGAATGTCAGAAGGTGAAGATTGAACATAGATATCTATCGATATTGTTACAACCATTGCTCATTCATGAATGTAAATGGGAGGTAGTTACAATATATGTTATCACCAAGTTGTTAAGAACAAAAAGGCAACATGATTCCATCATGGTAGTGGTGGACAAGTTTACAAAGGCTGCACATTTTATTCCAGTGAAAACAACTCACAAGGCAACCGATATTGCAGAGATTTATATGAAGGAAATCGATAGGCTACATGGTGTTTCTAAGGCAATAGTGTCGGATAGAGATCCCAAGTTCACTTCTAATTTTTGGAAGCAATTGTTTAAAGGATTTGGGACTAATTTGAATTTAAATATAACATATCACCTAGAGTCAGATGGGAAAATAGAGAGGATTAACCGAATAATTAAAGATATGTTGAGAATGTATGTAATGGACAAGCCTTCTAGGTGGGAATACTATCTTCATTTGGATGAATTTTCTTAAAATAATTGGTATTATACATCATTGAATATGAACATGTTTGAAGCCTTGCATGGAAGAAAATGCAACAAGCCAGTGAGTTGAGATAACCTAACAAACAGAGCAGATATTGGGCTAGAATTGCTAAGGGAAATGGAAGAGCGGATGGTAAAGATCGGGAAGAATTTAAAGGTTGCAAAATATAGGCAAAAGAGTGATGTAGATAAAAGCAGGGCATAAAAGGAATTCAAAATGGGAAAACACGTGCTTTTAAAAGTGAAGGCTAAAAGGAGCTCATAAGATTGGGAAGTTGCCCAAAGTTGGTAGTGAGATATTGTGGGTCGTTTGAAGTTCTAGAGAAGACAAGCTCAGTTGCATACATGCTTGCATCCAAGAGAATTCATAACATGTTTCTTGTGTCTTTATTGAATAAATATGTGCATGATTATAACCACATGATTGATTGGACTGTGATCCAAGTGGAGCACGAAGGAGACTTTTAGGTGGACCCAGTGCACATCCTAGAACAGAAAGTCAAAGTGCTTTGGAAACAATCCATTGGCCATCATCCTAGTAAAGGTCCAAGGGACTTACTATGGTCCTAAATATGCCATGTGGGAACACGAGGAGACCAAGTGGGAGGAGTACCTACAAGCTTCTGCAAATTTTGAAGAAAATTGAATGTACATTTGTAGATAAGTGTGCAAGACTCCATTTTGGAAATTGGAGTTCCTGGAGCCACAACTTAGAGATTTCATGTTTGATATGTGTTGAAGCCTTGGAAGGGAAGTGGTACAATCTGAGGGATTGTTGTACAAAGAAGAAGGTACACTTCCTTGAGTTGTGCAGGTTGAGGGGAACGAGAGATTGTTGGTTTGAATTGTTGCGAAAGTTGTAAACTTACAAAGTATTGAGTACTATGATGTAAAATTTTGCACATGTATACCAATATGGTGATGTGCTCAAGGGTGGTGAATATTTCAGGGGGGATGGGAATGTAACATCCCCATTTTTAATCCTTAGTTTAGAGATATACAATGTAAATATGATGTATGGTTGTGGGCCCTGCGATGTAATATGTACATTGTATATCGAAATAATAAAACAAAATGTATCATTGGCTTTAGATGACACGGACAGAGTCATGGGGGTTAAGTTTCGACAAGATACAAGGGGTCCAAGGGGGGAATTACCCATGTTTATTAATCCGATGCCACTTTCTAAAATTATTGTTTTGCAAGAAATTTCTATTTTCCTTTTGAGTGTATCAAAGCCCCAATCATTGAATAAATTTAAGAGGGTTGGTGTGAAAAGTCACCTCACATAGTTATTGAGAACATGGGGTTAAGTACGATCAACATTAGGGAATGTGAGAGTCAACTTGCATGGGTAAAAGGGAAATTCAAATGGGTATTGTAGGCAGTTTTTATAAATAGTTTTTGGGACAACAAGAGTGTGCTGAGTGTTGGAGCTTGAAGATAACCATAGTAAGTTTTGTGGGCATCTTATTGGAGTTTAAATTGCATGAAGAAGAAGGTTGTTAGGCTTGTAGAGTGAGATTTATGTGTATGAGCTAGTAAGTTTGATGTTGTGAGATTTTCCTATTGTAGCTGGCATCCTTAGAGTTCCCAACAAGACATATTTCCTAGATAAACTATGCTAGAGCCCTGGAGGGAAATGGGATAGCGTAAGGGACTGTGTGGTAGAAAAGGGGATCCCATTCCTTGGGTTGTGTAGGTTTAGGGGAAAGAGAGTCGGTGAATTGAGATGGTTGTAGGAGATCATCTTGTTGTGGGTTATTTTTGGGTTGAGAGTGGACAATAGACACCCTTAGGAAACATCCTTTCATGTGGATTCATAGCCCCAACTTGGGGGTGACTATTTTTTGAGATATGGAGCAACAAGGATATAGTTGGGTGGAACGTTCGACCTCTGCAACTTGTTGCACATTTGTTTCAAAGATAAGTGTTTTATTTCTATACATTGTCTTTAATTATGGATTTTAATTGTTGTGCATTTTACTTTGTTATTTGAGTGAATTAATGATTGTTGTGCATGTTTAATAGAGTTCATTTATGCTTTTAAATAATAATGTTAAAATAATGGACGTTTTTAGCATGTTGCACGCATTTTAGTTTAACAGGTATACGAGTTTTCATTGGGTTAGTAGCAGGGGTGCTATAAGGAACATTTTGTTTTGCTACAACAAAATTATTGTCCTCTTATTCGTTGATTATGTGTTATATTCTTTGCATGATTGTAATTCCATCCCCCCCCGCCTCTGAGAAATTTTTTGGGGGGGTTTATTCACCAACTGTTTGGGTGTTTTTTCGCCTTTAGTGGGGGCGGTTTTTTTGCCTTTAGTTGTTTATTGGTTTAAGATGTTGTGACATCCTATATATATTGTATTGTAAACAATTAAGTTGTATGATGATGAATAAGAATTAAAGGTGCAGCTCTAAACAGGTCGTTGGTTTTCTTGGTTTGAATTTCCAACGTAAATATCTGTGTATATGTGTGATTGCTATTGTTTTCTTTTCTATTTTTTAAGAATCTATGTGTGCATTGCATTACTATAAAAGGTTTAAAACTTACATTTAGTATTAGACCAAGGTTATTGGTTTCAGGGGGATGTCTTTGTGGCTAAGGGTTTGGCTCGAGTTTGTGATAAACCTTGTTACAGTGGGAACTCTATGGTATAAATTCTTGTGGTGAAAATAAATGATGAATAATTCAAAAAAAGAGATCGAAAAAATTAATGGGAAAAGTTTTGAGTTGTGGAAGCTCCATATGGAAGAAATTTTGGTATACAAAGATCAATGGATCATTGTGGATTCAGGCACTGCACCTACGAAAATGTCAACAAAAGACTAGAAAAATTTGGATCAAAAGGCAAAGAGCATTATTCAATTGTGTCTCACGGATTCAGTATTACTGAATGTGTCAGGGGAAGCTACAACCAAGGCATTATGGGATAATTTAGGGGCTTTGTATTAGTCTAAGTCCCTAGTAAAAAAATTATTCCCGTGGAACAAGTTGTACAACTCGAGGATGAAAGATGGAGACTCAGTGATAGAGCATCTGAACGCCTTGAATACTGTGGTAAGTCAGTTATTGTCTGTTGATATTAAGATTTATGATGAAGATAAGTGTATCAGTTTATTGTTCTCTTTACCAAACTCACGGGATAGTCTTGATGTAGCCATATGTAATAATGCAACTACTTTAAGCTTCGATGATGTGATCTCATACGTGTTGTCAAAGGAGACAAGGAGAAAAAACATGGAAGGACATAACACATATATCTTATTTGTAAGAGGAAACTACTAGGAAAGAAAAAAAAAATCCTCAAGTGGGAAATCTAAATCTAGAGGAAGATATAAATATCATGGAAAATTCATAAAGGTATGTTGGAGATGTGGAAAAGAAGGGAATTACAAGAAACATTGTAGATCCAAAAGTGTTGAGAGAAAGAAGGGATCTGATGATGCTCCTTCAACAGAAGCAAAAACCTCCATAGATGAAGGAGGGGATGTGTACTTGGCTTCTTCAAGCACACATTTAAATAATGAGGAATGGTTGGTCGACTCGGGTGCATCCTTTCATATGACTCCTCACAAGGAGTGGTTTTGTGAGTATGAAAGGTATGATGGTGGTGATGTTTTTCTAGGAGGTGACTCAATAGCCAAAATCGTAGCATGAGGAAAATTTACTTATAAGATAATGGATGGTAGGATTAGAACACTCCCTAGTGTTATGCACATCCCAGGATTGCCCAATTTTTTTATTTATGTAAGTAAGATGGATGATGCAGGTGTAAAAACAATGTTTGAAAAGGAAACACACAGGATGGTTAGAGGAGCAATGGTGTTGTTGAGGGGAGTTTGGATTGGAACTATGTATAAGATACTAGGACTCACTATTAGACATGAGTGCAACAGTTCCATTGTTCATGATATTGGATTTGAAGACAGAAAAATTCCTACAATCTCTGGAGAAAAGACTATGTTGTGGCATCAAAGATTGGAACATATCAGAGAGAAGGCCTTCGAGTACTACATGGTAATGGTATGGTTGAAGGTATGTACAATTTCTCTCTGGTTTTTTATTTCTATGAACATTTCTTATATGGGAAGTAGAATTGCGTAAGATTTCTCTCTAGTGTTATGAGGGCAGGGAGAGTATTACAGTTGGTGCACAATGATGTGTTTGGACTTGTGTTGGTTCCATCACTGGGTAAATCTTTGTACTATGTCTCATTCATAAATGAATTCTCAAGGAGTACATGGATTTATTTCCTTGTGGACAAATTTGAAGACTTTGACAAATTTAAATAATTTAAGGCTCTTGTGGAAAATCAGACAAAGAAGAAAATTAAGGTGTTGATGACAGATAATGGTGGAGAATTCTATGGGAATGAATTCTAGGAATTTTGTAAAAAATGTAGTATAGCAAGGCAAAAGACCACTCCATACACACCTCATCATAATGGAGTTGAAAAAAGGATGACCATGACGTTTATGGAAAAAACAAGGAGCATGCTCAATGGTGTCGGGTTAGGATAGGAATTATGGGTAGAGGCAACAGATATTGCTTGCTACTTGGTAAATTGATAAAATTTAATAGCATTGGATGATAAGACTCCACATGAGGTATGGACTGAAGGAAACCCTCTCTTACACATCTCAAGGTGTTTGGATGTGATGCTTATGTACACATTCCAAAGGAAAACAATAGTAAGTTGGATAAAAAGGGTGGAAAGTGTATCGTTATTGGCTATAAAGATGGTCTAAAAGGTTATAAGCTTTGAAACCTAGAAACTAAGAAGGTAGTGTATAGTCGAGATGTCGTATTTAGAGATATCAAAGATGTTGTCAAATAGGAAGTCCTACCAAGGGAGGAATAACCAAAGAAAATATATTTTCAATTGAAGGATAATGAATCAGACTCTATAGAAGAACGAGAATAAGAAGAACAAGAGTTGCATACTTCAGTATTGAGGAGATCGATTCAGGAAAGAAGGAAACCGGAAAGGTATGCTCCACCTTATTTCTATTCAAATTATTCTTTTTTTATTACTGATGATGATCCTAGAAATGTTAGGGAGGCAGTGGATTCGTAGGATGGAAAACTATGGAAAAAATACATGGTAGAAGAAATTTCATCCTTGGAAAAGAATGAGGCTTGGGATCTAGTGGAGTTGTCGACTAGAAGAAATCCCATTGGCAGAAAATGGGTGTTTAAGAAGAAGTTTAATGCAAAAGGAAAAGTGGAGAAACATAAAGCTCAGTTAGTAGTAAAAGGTTATTCCCAGGTAGAGGGAATTGACTTTGGTGAATTTTTTTCTCCAGTTGCCAAGTTAACCTTTATTAGATATCTTTTATCTATTGTTGTTGCTTTTGATTTTGAAGGAGAACATATGGATGTGAAGAGAACATTCCTACATGGGGATTTGGATGAAAAAATATACATGAAGTAGTTAGAAGGCTTTGCAGTGAAGGGAAATAAAGAGATGGTATGTAGAATGAAAAAGTCCCTATGGGTTAAAGCAATCACTAAGGATGTGGTATCGAAAATTTGATACTTATATATTGGGACTTGGCTTCACAAGGAGAAAAGGTGATCATTGTGTGTATTTCAATTTAGTAGGTGATTGTCTTATTCATTTGGTCTTGTATGTGGATGATATGTTGTTGATATGAAACAACAAGGAAATTATCTAGGATGTGAAAACTCAGTTGTCCTCTAAATTTAACATGAAATATCTTGGTGCTGCAAAATTTATTTTGGGCATGGAAATTTAAAGAGATCGGGAAAACAAGAAACTCTGGTTGAATCAGAGAAAATACATTGAGTCAAAATTGTAGAGGTTTAATATGCAGGAATATAGATTGGTCAAGGTTCCTATTCATGTAGGTGTAAATTTATTTGGAAATC
>JZKD02S1674099.1:508033-538064 GCA_000966675.3 Picea glauca | reverse complement strand
ATTCTCTATCCTTCCTCAGAAAAAAGTCTAGGATAAACCTTAATAACTTCCAATTGATGAACTATAGAGAGATTTTCCTAAGATTTGAAGATATTTCAAAAATATCCTACTACTTACTTTTCTAAGTCCTTTTGTCTTGTAATTAAAGAGCCATCCATCTTTTTGATATCTCAAATAACATTAGTCTGTTTTCTAAAATTTGCATAGGAATGGGAAAAAATTGTATTCCTATCCCCTGAAGCAAGCCAATTTACTCTGCTTTTTTGTCTCCAAGTCTCCTCCTACTACTTTAATAGCTCCATTTTCCTTTTCTCTTTATCTGCAACCAAAGCCTTATCTTCATCCCTCTTGAATCCCCTAGGAGAGTCAGAGTAAATAATTTCTATGTCCACTTCCAGTTGGATTAGCTCCTCCTTAGACAAATGCTTTTTATTCCTCTCCCATCTAATGACCATAGATTTTAGTAGCTTTAACTTTTGAACTAGTGAATCCATTGGAGAAGTGAACTCTGAACCTAGTAACCTGTGCCAATTGGTTTGAACTAAATTCACAAAGTCTAATTCAGATAGCCAAACCGAATTTAATTTAAAGGGATAACTAATCTTTTCTGGCTCTTGATCCAATTGAAACACCATAGGTATATGGTCAGATATATTCACATTAACCACCCATGACTGATATCTGAGACCCGAAAGTGCCATCTTTTCATTAATTAAAAAGCGATCCAATCTCTTAGCAATAAAAGCCTTATCTCCTCTTCCATTTATCCAAGTCGGTAGAAATTTAACGGGTTCCACATCTATTAAACCTTATTCCTATAATAGTTGATTAAAATAGGAGGCCAAAGGATCACTCCTTAAGGAAGAACCCCAAACTTCCCTTTCAAAAATAGTAAACTTCATATCACATCCCAGAATTAAACCAAGCTCTTTCAATAAACCGTCCAACTTCACATTGTCCCAAAAAAATTGTCTACCTGTTGACACAGGGGCAGACCCAGGGTTCAATGCTTCAACAACGCACCAACAAAACCCTAACTACCGGCCCTTTCGACAACACCTACGAAGCAGGCGAAGTCTCACCCGAGGTAGAGGCAGGCGGGGGTTATAGGACTTAGGTGTCTGTAACCAAGCTAGGACACAGATCTGTGATAGCAACACTTCGTAGAGTATTATATTAACACTACAAGATTATATTAATTCACTCATTAACTTCATTAACATCGCAGGACAAAACCCTAAGATAAATCGACGCAGTAATAGTAAAGATTAAGTAATTCAACCACTCAACACATATAAATGAGTTAGATCTAGCATTCATTCATAAAGCACAAGTAAATCACTAAGAAACATCAGATCTATCCATTATACATAATAACAAAAGCACTAAGAAGATAAATGATAAACACAAGATAGCACAAAGCACAACAAAGACACACGATATACGTGGTTCACCCTAGTGTAGGGATATGTCCACCAATTGCTTCATCTTCTTTATTATTCTTCTGAATATTACATTCATCCACTCATGTGCACTAAGCCACAGATCCAAGCTTCGCATAGGACAGGAAATCTGCACACTAAGCACCAGATCCTCCTTCCAAAACTGGGTCTAGGCACAAAGCCAAGTTCTCTATCAAGCACAGAGCCTTACATACACATTTTGTTGCACAAAGAAACTCAAGCTACTTGCACTTAGCAACTTCTATTGATTCTTACATCCCCTTCTTCTACTTCTACCATACATTCTTATCTATTTATATGTTTACAATTCCTTACAAGAAGGCCTAAACATGGGTAAAACCCATGGGCCGACATCCCATAACCTATTAAAAAAAACCCTTACAAAGCCCACAAAATGAGTAAGATCTGTGATCTCAGCTCCGCCTGGGCGCTCCATCTTCGACTAGCCTGTTAAAGTCCAAAAGTGGTCCTAACCCGACCAAGGTTTCCTCAAAACTTGGTCGAGGGCCAACAGGCCCCCAACACTCACATGTCACTCATTCTGAGTCACTCAGGTCTGGGCAACGCTACATCAAAGGCCTCAAGCTCCCTCAACTCGCTGCTTCTCCTGAGCCTCCTGCTCAGCGAGCTCCTAGATCGTATGCATTGTAATAGACCCTTCTAGGCATTGTTCCACCATTACAACCACTTGGTCTAGTTGTGATCCATGTCCTTCAATCTCTTCAAACACCTTGCAGGCTTCATCTTGCACAGGTTGCAGCTTCTGCGTGAATTTCATTACTCTAACATGGATAACAGTAATATGTTGTTGGACTACGTGTTGTTCTTGAGATCTCTTCATTCTCTCAACTACAGTGAGGAGATTCATCTGTACCTGCACAGTGAATGCATGTTGTTGCACCTCCTGTAACTTCACTTCCAAATTCCTTAGCTCTAGATCTTCTGCGAGGCGTTCATAAGTCTGCGCACTTCTATCCCTCAACTGTTTGTATTTTGAGGCAAGGGCCCTTATCCTTATTATTGCGTTTTTGGTGGCTTCCTCTCTCTAGTCGTGCACTTCTTGCGAGGTGCTTGGTACTGCTTGGACCTCCAACTCTGTTATCCTTGCTTGAAGCTGCTAGATGGTCTTAGCAAGCTTCTCCACTTGAGCCTCGACCGACTCCTAGTTCTCTTGTGCCAAACCCAGCACAGAGTGACATGCTTTACTCACAACTTCCTTAACCGTGGCTCATTTTACGAGCAACTTCTCCTTTTCTTTCTGTAGTTGTACTTTTTCCTCCTGGACCATCGCCTGAAACTCATCTTTTTCATTTTCATAGGCAGTTACATAGTACCACGCTACGCATAATTGATCTAAGACTTACTCTTTCTCTTGTTTCAAGGCTTCTGTAGCCTTCTCCTTATATTCTTGGACCTTCTGAAGTCAAGCCTCTGTCGCATATGTTAGTCTTCTTAGTTGGGCTAGTTCATCCACCAATTCTATATTCTGTGGCAAGGAGGGCGTAGTAGGTACTGCATGGATCTATTGAATAGCTTGTTGTATTTCCTTCAGTTCCTTCTCGACCCTTCCATACAGATCCTCCTGCTTCACTCCATATCTCTGCAAGATGTCAGAAGCATCCTCCATAGCTCTGTGGACCAAGCTAATGTCGTCTTTCATCTGCGTGGCCTCTAACAGGGGCTTGCTAGCGTGCATCTTCTATCTTGTTGAAGGTTTCTGTGGCAAAATCTTCCTCTTTTGCGGTGTTTCAGTAGGGGGATCTTTCGGCGATGTAACTTCTCCTTCTCCTTGATTTTCTCCTTCATCCCTTCCTCCCTATCCATCTTCTAGGTCTTCTCCTCCTCCTCCTCCTGCGGGCAAGGTGGATCCATTTTCTTTAGAGGCGTTGTCCTCCTCATCAATCTCTATGTTTTGGACATCTTCTTGCTTCTTCTTCTTCGTCGTCCTATTGGGTTGTACAACATGCTCAACCCGGGTGACCAAGGGGCTTCCTATGATGTCATTGTCAGATATTTTTTCATCATCGACCGGTACAAGGAACTCCTCCAACCATTCCTTGGTGATCTGCTCCATGTCCTCATCTGTCAATTTGTAATATGATTGTAACTCTTCCTTGCTCTCATCTCTACGTGCAGTGATATAGATAAAATGTCGATCTGCGCATAACTTAGCTAGTGGTTTGTACTGGTGTAGAGTGCGCGGTGTCATGCATGGAAATACTTCAATGGAAACCTTCAGTTGTTGATAATACACATGGAACACAATGTTTGACTGCCATTTCTTCGACGTGTCATTGGTGTACCACAAGGTAGAGAACCTAGCGACCAACGACTATGATGGTTCAATCTCCGGGAAGGTGGCTCCTTCAGGCATTTTCCAAGAAACAAATGTGATCAACGTGAGTAGCCAGATGAAGTGGAACTCATATCCCTAATCTTGAGCTTCGCAACAGTCTTTTTCCAGTTCATTGACAAGGTAACTCGCCCAATTCATTTTCATGCCCTCCACACATTTCCTATGAGTTCCACCATCAACCCAGTGACCTGTGTGGGGTGGTTCTTTCTTATGAGCTTGTCAGCTATGAGTTGGCAAGCGAGGCACACTACGCCATCCTAGATAGATGCTACCTTGTAGCCTCACTTTCCTTTTTCAACTTCTCCATATGATTCCTTGATGCGTTGTGCCAGGGAGCGGTCTAAGGCCTTTCCTGGATAATATTTCTAAGGTTCAGGTCCCTTCATGCTTAATCCTGTAATCAAGTGGATCAACGTCAGATTCACAGTAATCCGTCAGTCGAGCCATAGGTATCCGCCATGGTATCACGACAAGAGGAGTTTAACGCAAGTGTTAACCTCCTAGTGGTGGCCAAAATGGGGAATTTCATCATGTTTAGCACAGTGGACTGAGCCAACTCCTTAATCCATGGCTGGGAGACCAAGTGAGGCTTCTTCCCAATGACCTTCGTCAAGTATCTGTGGGGTGGGATCATAGCATAGTTCTTTCGATATCCAAGGTTGAATTCGTTTTTCTTCAACAACGGGATCTGTCCCAACTGGCTCCGGACCACACATATTCCATTCGGGATGTATGAAGTGATCAGAGTGTACTCGTAGTCTCGTGGAATGCTGTCAAGGTTAACTATGCCAGCCAAAGGCGGGATGTACTCTGGTAAGATCGACAGGATCTACTTTGCATTAGCCATATCGTCATGATGCTTACTTCACTGCTCATTCGCGGGGTTGACACATCCTGAACGTCATCCAATCGAAGGGGAAGCCTGTAGTCCCCTAGTTTACGATGCCTGGACACCTTCAAACATATCTCTATCAACCATAAAAATTTTAAGAACCTCCTCGACATACTTCTCTAACTCAGTGTGTTCGCCCGACATTATCACTTTTAAACACATGGGTCAGGGTAGGCAAATGGACAAGCTAGGTAGACAAACAGATGGCGATTTGTAGCTTCTAATAACACAGTTTGACACACAATCAATTCTCTTTTGTCTCAGTTAATCACGGGTGGAAAAAAGTGGTTCTGGTGCAGTGACCAACAGGTTAAATAAGTGAACGTCTTAACAGATTCTTCCAATGGGAAGGAATGCTTCCATCAATGTGAATTCGTCCATTATGGTGCGGTCTCAGCGTCCAAAAGATCATAAATGTGTTTTCTATCCGTTATGGAGAATCATTCTAATAGGCGAGGCTCCTCCAATGGTCATATAGCTTCACCAAGGAGAAGTCCCATTCTACGTGGTTCTGTTGTTCCTGCGAGGTTCAAGTCTTGCAAACCTACCTCCTGTGAAGTCTTCCATCTGTTCTCTGTAGCTTCTTGTAGCTTTTCTAACTTGTCTTTATTTTTACTAAGATTTCTTTCCTTATTTCTTGTGATCTAAGTTCCTCTAACTATTTATAGAATCCTCTTTCCATTCTTATTCTTATCTTCTCTTAGCGTAGTGACTTCACACTGTTGATGTGCTCTCGGAGGGTTTGAATTTAATATCCCTTCTCTTAATAATTCCAGTGTGGGTATTCTTCTTTCTTGCATGGATAGGTACTTCAAACCATCTCACGTTCTTTCAACTTCGACAACTAATTCTCTTTCTTTCTGTTGTTTCGACTTATCTTCTCGTTCTTCTATTAGTCGGTCTATTTTTCTAGCTATGAAATCCCTTAGTTCTTGCTTTTTGTTTTCTGCAGCTTCTTCCTCTGCTTTCCTTCTGATTTGATCCTTCTCAATCCAAGTCTTTCCTAACAAAAGTGGGAAAGGGGCGTTGTTCTCAACAAACTTAATGACTTCAAATTCCTCTTCTATCGATGTCCCATGGATAATGATAGGTACTTTAGTAACTCTTCCACATAGGGTTATCATCTTACCTTTAAACAAGCCTATCCTTCCCAATGAAGGTACCACAACAGGCTTTCCCAAAATTTCCCAAGTTTCTTCTATCATAATATTTACTTGTGTTTCTTCATCCAAGACACAGTCTATGTTGAAGTCTTCTATTCTTGCACTTATGTGTTTTTTTACTTGTTTTACTTTCAGGATCTCTGGTAAGCTGACGCCTTTGTGATCATTCATCATTTCTTTCAACTGTAATAACATAGTATGATCTTTCTCTGATTCTTTCTCTTTGTGATTCTCTAACATGCTCTTAGTTTCTTGACTTTCTTCATAGTTTGCTTGTCTCATGTTCATTTGTTCATCTTTAGCAATCATCTCTGGACAATCGTCAACCTCTTGACCAACAATTTTACAACAAAGACAAATAGGACATGTACCAAGGAATTCATTAACAAGATGTCCTGGTCTTTTGCAGTTATAACATAATTTCAATCCTCTCTTTATTTTAAGCGTTCCCCAACCTCTCTTGTACTGCGCACTAGGATCACAACGTTGGTCCTGCAATCTGCAAAAATTCTTTCTAGGTTCCTGCATCCACTTCTTAGTCCAAAAATTCTTTATGTGCATAGGAATAACATATATTTCTTCATTTCTATTATCTTTACTTAGATCAACTCTTTCTTCCAACTGCGCCCTAGCTTTCAGACTAGGACAAAATCTATTAAACATACTTAAATTCATGATTTTGAAACAAAAAATTTCACTTATCTTACTCTTATCAAAGCACAAATCTTTACCTCTTTTAATATTTTACCTCTTCTTTAGATCATATTTCTTTCTTATCACAGAGCTTCGCAAGTCAAGTAGAGTACTACGCACTTTAGCAGGAGATATATGCACATAGCTTCTCTTTTATTTACTTAAGTTCCCATCAATCACAGTTTGAGTCGCGACAACGGAACCATTTGTTGGAACAGGGGCAGACCCAGGGTTCAACGCTTAAACATCGCACCAACAAAACCATAACTATCGGCCCTTTCAAAAACACCTGCGAAGCAGGCCAAGTCTCACCCGAGGTAGAGGCAGGGGGGTTACAGGACTCAGGTGTCTATAACCAAGCTGGGACACAGATCTGTGATAAAAACACTTCGCAAAGTATTCTATTAACACTACAAGATGATATCCATTCACTCATTAGCTTCATTAACATCGTAGAACAAAACCCTAAGATAGATCGACGCAATAACAGTAAAGATTAAGTACTTCAACCACTTAGCACATAACAATGAGTTAGATCTAGCATTCATTCATAAAGCACAAGTAAAGCAATAAGCAACATCAGATCTATCCATTATACATAATAAAAAAAGCACTAAGCAGATAAATGACAAACACAAGATAGCACAAAGCACAACAAAGACACACGATATACGTGGTTCACCTCGGTGTGGGGCTACGCCCACCAACTTCTTCGTCTTCTTTATTATTATTTTGAATCTTACATTCATCCACTCCTGTGCACTAATCCATAGAGCCAAGCTTCGCATATGATAGGAGATATGCACAATGAGCACCAGATCCTCCTTCCAAAATTGGGTCTAGGCACAAATCCAACTTCTCTATCAACCATAGAGCCTTACATACACATTTTGTTGTGCAAAGAAACTCAAGATACTTTCACTTAGCTACTTCTATCGACTCTTACATCCCCTTCTTCTACTTCTACATACATTCTTATCTATTTATACTTTTACAATTCCTTACAAAAAGGCCCAAACATGGGTAAAACCTATGGGTTGACATTCCATAACCTATTACAAAAACCCCTTACAAAGCCTGCAAAATGAGTGAGATCTGTGATCTTAGCTCTGCATGGCGCTCCATCTTCAACCAACTTGTCGAAGTCCAAAAGTGGTCCTAACCCAACCAAGGTTTCTTCAAAACTTGGTCAAGGGCCAACATTATCCCCATAAGGACGATAATAATTTACCAGCTTCAGAGTTTTATTGAGATCCTTAACAAAACCATCCAATAAGATTCATATTGGAGTCAAGAAAGCATTGAAATAAGATTTTCTGAGGTTCCAAGCAGCAAGCAGTCCCCATGATAACCCAGAAGAATCCACCCCACAAAAATTCCATAGAGATAACAATTTTGAGAACACCTCCTGATCCAAAAAGGATCCAGAGAAGGCTAAGAACAACTCAAAACTCGCAGAGGCAACTTAGGATGCTCAGAATGGCTTCAGCATACAGAGAAATGGAAAAAAATAAAAGTTGCCAAAAATAAGTGAAAATTACATGATCATGAATATCGTGTCACAATATCTCTAATGGTGCAAATGGCTCGTCAAACAGAGTTACGTATTGAAAGATATCCACGGTCAAAGTTTGGTCAACCTAGCCCAGTCAACAGGGGATGCGGCATCTGTATGGATGATGTCAGCATCCGTACAGTACACGTGGCAGGAGCAGGAAGGTGACACATGTCATGTTGACATCAGCATGACATCATCATGGTGATGTGGCAACACCAGAGGCTTCCATGTGTCACACAGTTTTGGCGTTTTCAAGTCGATCTGTGGACCAATCAGATCATGTCACATGGAAGTCCGTACGATCCATACGCTAACATGGCATGATGACATGGAGTGTTGATGTGGAATGATGAATTGGAAGAGGGCAATGTGGCCCAGTGGGAGGCCTCCGCGTGGCCCAATCAGAGCTGCCATGTGGCAGGCGGGAAACGCTCAATGACAGTTTGTGAGCTAAATTTGAAAAAAAAAAATTAAGTTTGGCAGGTCCTCCAAATCTGGCGAACCATGCCAAACTTGGCCACAAGTTAACCATTGGGATATGGATTAGTGCCACCACTAAACAGAGCGAACAAAATATATATTATATATATACATTGCAACAATATAAACCCAAAAGGGGGAGGCCCACAGGTTTGACCCCGGGACCTCCTCCCCGCATATGCACCTTAATAATTCCGCCCAAACCAACAGGCCAACGACCTTACATTGTAACCAACACCACAAAAAATTATTAAATGTTGAGTCTTCCCAGCCAATGGGAGAAGGCATGCGTATGGTACAATCGCTTAGGTACGGAATTCTATGCAGTCCAGTCATTAATGCAGGTTGCAGAGAGGGCACGAAAATCGATATGAGTTTCTTCTTGGGCGTGGGAGTGCCAGAGTCAGATCGAGGCATGGAGACAGTCATTTTTGGGTAATTCAACACCACGAATCCAATTCTTTATAAGTCACTTGATGAAAAGATCCCAGATCATGTTGGTATTAGAGCAGTCATCTTTGACTTGAATTGTTGAGTGTGAATGCTTACTAGGGCCAAGCATAAGGAGGGTGAAGGAACTCTTAAGACTTTCAATCCCAAAGTTGGCCATGCATCCCGAAGGAAGAAAATGGCAGAAGAGGACAAGCGTAATGAACAAGAGAAAAAATTTCAAATGGTCTTTTATCACATGTCAGAAATAGCCAAACAAATGTATGGATATTACAAGAAGAGTATGAAGAAGAAAGGGAAGAAAAAGGAAGCACATGAAAATGATGATGCTTCGGTAAACCAAGGGGTTGGAGGAGATCCTCTTGAGCCTCTGTCTTCACCTTCAAGTTCTAGTTCTTCTTCCTCTGATCATTCTCATCATTCTCATCATTCTATCCATAAAGCCTCTTTTAAGAAGCCGTTATTAAAGCTTGATGTCAAATTTTCTTTACCTATGTTTAATGGAGATGTTAATCCTGAAAAGCTAGATAATTGGATCCGACAGGTTGAAGTGTATTGTTGTGTTCAACATATTGATGAAGAAGAAGTTAAAGTGCAATTGGATTTTCTTTAGTTGGAAGGCACCGCTCTCGAATGGTGGGATAGCAAGCTTCAGGACATAAATAAGTGTGGTAAGCTTCTTTCCTTGTGGTCAGAATTTAAATCAGCGATAAGGAAGCAATTTTATCCATTAGGGTATTTACATAAAGCAATGATGGAATGACAAACTTTAATTAAAAGTAAAGGTCAAACTATACAAAGTTTCACAGAAGAATTTAGGAAGAAAKCTCTTGCATTGAACATTCCTTTGGATTCTTATGAAACTTTAATGAAGTATATTGGCACACTTCACAGTTATATTCGTCATACTTTGCTCTTGTTTAACCCCACTAGCCTTAACGAAGTTTGTGTGCAAGCCACTCACCTTGAGAACAGGGCGAAGCATGTTCAAGAAGATCCCATGAAGAAACCTTCCAATCTCCCACATAAAATTTTTAAGAAGTTTAAAAGGAAGGACAAGAAGATTTCCATAGTGACGAGAGGAGGAAATCCATCTTGCACTCATTGAAAGAAAAGTGGTCACAATGAAGAACATTGTTGGAAACTGCATTGAGAAAAGAAACCGAAACAGTTCGTTGGAAAGGGGAAGACAAAAACCATTGCTACAACAAGATCTTGGTTTCGATTCAGAAGATGAAGGAAATATCACAACGATTGGAGTGCAAGGTAAATATTCCCTTCATGCTAGTTCAAGTTCCAATAATGAATCTCATGATGATGAACGAAAGAGGAATGAATTATTTCACATAAGAATTGTATCTAAACACAATAAGATAGATACAGTATTTGATCCGGGTTCCCAAGTAAACTTAATATCTGAAGCACTTGTCAAGAAGATGGGTCTTGAAATGAAACCACATCTGAAGCCTTATCCTCTTGGTTGGGTATGTGATAAAGCATAACTTAATGTCACCAAAAAATGTAGGCTCAGATTTATTGTTGCTTCAAAGTTGATTGATGAAGTGGATTGGATGTTGTACCACTTGATATATGTGGCATAGTGTTGGTAAGTCCTTATATTTATGATAGAAAAGCAATCTTCTTTCATCATGAGAAAAAATGCCACCTTACTAAAGGGGGAGTGGAATATATTATTAGAGCTCACAGCATGAGGGTAAATACAACACTTGTTAGTGCAGGGAAAATGAAAAAACTCGTAAAATTAATAAGAGATATGTACTCATGGTCGTAGGAGAGAAAGATGTCAGGATATCCGACACTTTCCAAGGATGTGGTCCATCTCATAAAAAAGAATTAATTGATATTGTTTCTAAGTATGATGATATTTTTCAGGAACCAAATAGATTACCTCCTAAGAGGAAAATCCAACATGAGATACATCTTCAACAGGATTCTCCTCTTCCTAATGTGGGCATGTACATGATGTTAGTTGTGGAGATGACAAAGATCAAGAAGCAGGTATAGGGTTTATTGGATTGATCCAAAATGGATCCCAGAACCAAAATGGGTCCAGGATGGCCTAAAAATCAAAGTACTCAGAATCTCTTCAAAATGGATGTGTCTGTAGGACTCATCGTTACGAACCCAATGCAACTTGAATGGGCTCAAACGGACGTCGTATGCAAAATATATCACGGTATGTTCATTTTTCCAAACATGCAAATTTTTTATGACTGTACAGTCCGTACAATGTTGACATGGCAGATGATTGTACAGGCCATATGGGCGTACAATGATGTGGTAGGTATAGTGGCATGCTGATAGGGCAGACACATTGGTAGTTGCGTGGACCTGCCATATTTGGACACGTGGCAGTTAGTGGGCAAGTATTATGGTGCCACGTGGCCTAGTCTTGGGTTGCCACGTGGCACCCATCAATTGGTCGGTGGTTGCAAAATGGTATGGACTCCCGGAGAGTCAAACCCGTGACCTCCAGTCCGAGCGGTGAGTGACTTGGCAGGGTCAGGATACCACCCCGCCCACAATGTGTCTTGTTAACCATAGTGAAAATGTTTTAATTAAACTTGCGTGGAGGTCATTTCGATGGAGAAAAGGGTTGGGCCTAGTCCTAGCCCCCGACTACAAAACCATGCGACCATTTACATGTGTCCATATCGCTAATGGTTGGTGCGGGAGTTGTAATGGGTTTAGCTCCAGTGTATTACCACATGACTACGCCATATGATCGTCCGTTAATCGTTATAACTTGGATATGTGGGGATGGCGCCCAGTCAGTCGGGCTAGCCCACTGACCAAGGGTGAGCGACCAGGGGGCTTGACCAGGAGCCCAACCAAATACTTTGCACGTGGAGGTATAGAACATGGCCACATGGGCCAAACCACATGACTGGGAGCAAACAAAGGAGGGGGCCAGCAAGTCAACGCCAGCCTAGGGCCACATGGAGGGCGCGTATATGCCTAGGGGCTCGGAAAAAAGGGTTTGCGTCTTATATTTGCCAAAAAGTGGGTTTTTCCACTATATTATAAGATTTTTATTGATTTAATGCCTTATATTGATGGATTTGAGCCATTTTTTGAGGATCTGGAGCCCTTTTTTAGGCCAAATCTTGGGGAGAAGTTGGGAGGTTGTTAACCACTTCAAGTCTATATAAAACATAGGTTCTTGGCAGCCTAAGGGAGTTCAGAATAGGAAAATGCTGAAGAATTGAAAAGCCAAAGCCATTTTTATATAGGGAAGCCATTGAGGAGAGCAACTTTGAGGGCCATTTCTTGGAGCTTCGTTCATTCGTTTTCAGTGTCGTCAGTTTTGATGGGTTCTTGAGATCTAGAAGAACACAACCAGATCAGTTTGTAATCCATTTGGCACTTTTATGATGTACTTTTGAAGCTTTTAGTAGAAATAAGAAAGCCTCACCCACTGAGACAAAGGCTCAGAGACGTAGGCGAGATTGCCGAACTTCATTATCAACTTTGTTGTTTATGGTTTGTTGTTTCTTTGTGCATATTTCCATATATGTATATGTTATATGGCTGCCATGTTTCATCATTAATTCTTCCTCTTTCATCAAATTCCTAAATGGTTAATTAACTCATGTTTTAAAACTCAACCATAGTCATTAAAATATATTTTCGGATCAAGAGGTATCAGAGCTAGTTGACGGTTGGTTTTTGAGTTTGCATGATTACCAAGGAAAAGATGAATCATTGTGAAGGTGAGATTTTTGAAGAGAATCTTGAGATTGGATCAAGAAAGTGGACATCTCAAAGTGAGAAAATGGCATCTAAAGAGGGACCTTTTCAAGATGAGAAGGAGATTTGAAATACTCTCTTTGCCATGGCAGAGATGGTGAAAGTGTTGTATGAAGATTACTTGGAATGAAAGAAATTGGTTCAAGGGAAATCTTCAAAGAACAACAAAAGCGAAGAAGAATTGAAGGAATTTCCTTCTACACCCAATTCAGAAAACATCTCTGAGGTATGCAGTGGAAGTCAGTCATCAATTTTGCATTGTTCCAATCAAGATGGTTCTTTTTGTGCATTTAAAAAACATACAAGAGGTATAGGTTTGAAATTGCTAACCAAGATGGGTTATGAAGGAAAGGGACTTGGAAATAAGGGCCAAGGTATTGTTAATCCCATAGAAGTTGTGGAAATACCTCGTTATTTAGGATTAGGATATGGCAAAGAGGAGATTGGAGAATGCTCCAAAACATTGGAAGCAAGTGATGCTTCAAATGACCAGCCTAATTCATTGTGGGAACAATTCATGAAAGGTGATGGTGTATCACTCCATGATGGTGATAGTGAATGCAATTCATCTCCAAAGAAAAGTGAAGATAACAAAGAAAGGTATAATGGTCATGGTTGTCCTAATTCTCTTTTTTATTATAAAAATCATAATCATGTAATCCAAAACTTGTGGAATATGTATCCTTGTATGTTTTTCCATTCACCCAAGCATTGTGTGGCCAAGTGTTGGAAGAGACAATATTTGTACAGAAAATTTATGTCGAGTAGGAAGGAGACATGACATAAAGACTCAACTCCACAATAGAAGAAAGAGAATGGAAAACAAGTTTGGATGTCAAAAAACCATTGCACTTATTGCAACAATGGTGGACATCAAAAGGCTAAATGTTGAAATCTTAATCTGGAGCTTCGTTCAAAGAAGGACAAAAATATTGTGCATGTATTCACAAAGGAAGAGGCAGTACCAGTGAAGCAAGAGGAACAACATGAAGGGAAGAAACCATTCACTTGGTTATGCCAGAATTGGATGTCACAGCTTCATTGTATTTTGCTTCCGTTAATGTAATCACACATGTTGTAATGATGACCTGTTATAACATCATTTTGTACAACATAGTGTTTTGTTTTATCCTTATGAGTATGTAATAAGTAAGGTCAATTTAGTAAACTTTTGGAGGACCAAAAGGTCTTTAGTGGGGAGGTGTGATCCAAAATGGATCCCGGAACCAAAATGGGTCCAGGATGGCCTAAAAATAAAAGTTCTTAGAATCTCTTCAAAACGGATGTGTGCGTAGACCTCGTCATTATGAACCCAACACAACTTGAATGGGCTCAAACGGATGTTGTATGCGAAAGAGATCGTGGTCTGTTCGTTTTGCCAAATAAGAAAAAAATTGATCACTATATAGTCCATACAGTGCTGACGTGGCAGTTGATTGTACATGTTATATGGCCATACAATGACATGGTAGGTACAGTGGCATGCTGACAAGGCATACACATTGGTAGTTGTGTGGACCGGTCATATTTGGACACGTGGCAGTTAGTGGGAAAGTATGATGGTGCCACGTGGACCAGTCTTGGGCTGTCACATGGCACCCCTCCATTGGTCGACAATTGCAAAATGGTATGGACTCCCTGGGAGTCACACTCGTGAGCTCCAGTCTGGGCAGCGAGTAACTTGGCAGGGCCAGGCTACTAGGCCGACCACGATGTGTCTTGTTAACCACAGTGAAAATGTTTTAATTAAACTTCCGTGGAGGTCTATTTGGAGGAGAAAAGGGTTGGGCCTAGCCCCAGCCCCCGACTGCAACACCATGCGACCATTTACATGTGTCCAAATCGCTAATTTTTTGCGTGGGAGTTGTAATGGGTTTAGCTCCGGTGTATTACCACATGACTACGCCATATGATCGCTCGTCAATCATTATAACACAGATATGTGGGGATGGCACCTGGTCGGACGGGTAGCCCGCTGACCAAGGGCACGCGACCAGGAGGATTGACTAGGGTCCCAACCAAATACTTTGAGTGTGGAGGTATAGGACATGGCCACATGGGCCAAGCCACATGACCGGGAGCAAATTGAGGAGGGGGGAAACAAGTCAGCACCAGCCCAGGGCCACATGGAGGGAGCGCATATGCCCAGGGGCTTGGAGAAAAGGGGTTGCGCCCTATATTTGCCAAAAAGTGGGTTTTTCCACTATGTTATAATATTTTTATTGATTTAATGCCTGATATTGATGGATTTTAGCCATTTTTGGAGGATCTAAAGCCTTTTTTGAGGCCAGATCTTGGGGAGAAGTTGGGAGGTTGTTACCCACTCCAAGTCTATATAAACCATAGGTTATTGGCAGCCTAAGGGAGTTCAAAATAGTAAAATGTTGAAGAATTGAAAAGCCAAAGCCATTTTTATGCAGGGAAGCCATTGAGGAGAGCAACTTTGCGGGCCATTTCTGGGAGATTCGTTCATTCGTTTTAAGTGTTGTCAGTTTTGATGGGTTCTTGAGATATAGCATAACACAACTAGATCAGTTTGTAATCCATTTGGAACTTTTATGATGTACTTATGAATATTTGAACATAAATAAGAAAGCCTCACCCACTGAGACAAAGGCCCAGACACGTAGGCGAGATTTCCAAACTCCATTATCAACTTTGTTGTTTCTTTGTGCATATTTTCAGATATGTAAATTTTATATGGCTGCCATGTTTCATCATTAAATATTCCTCTTTCATCAAATTCCTAAATGGTTAATTAACTCGTGTTTTAAAACTCAACCATAGTCATTAAAAGATCTTTTCGGATCAAGAGGTATCAGAGCTAGTTGCTTCAAAGTTTATTGATGAAGTGGATTTGGATGTTGTACCACTTGATATATGTGGCATAGTGTTGGGAAGTCCTTATATTTATGATAGAAAAGCAGTCTTCTTTCATCATGAGAACAAATACCACCTTACTAAAGGGGGAGTGAAATATATTATTAGAGATCACAACATGACGGTAAATACAACACTTGTTAGTGTAGGGAAAATGAAAAGACTCATAAACACTAATAAGAGATATGTACTCATGGTCGTAAGAGAGAAAGATATTCGGGAAATCCGACGCTTTCCAAGGATGTGGTCCATCTCATAAAAAAGAATTAATTTATATTGTTTCTAAGTATGATGATATTTTTCAGGAACCAGATGGATTACCTCCTAAGAGGGAAATCCAACATGAGATACATCTTCAACAGGGCTCTCCTCTTCCTAATGTGGGCATGTACATGATGTCAATTGTGGAGATGACAGAGATCAAGAAGCGGGTACAGGGCTTATTGGATCAAGGGGTCATCAGACCCAGTTCATCTCCTTGTGGTTCTTCGATCATGATGGTGCCAAATAAAGATGGCACATGGTGAATGTGTGTCGATTATCAGACCTTAAATAAAATCACGATGAAAATCCAACATGAGATACATCTTCAACAGGGTTCTCCTCTTCCTAATGTGGGCATGTACATGATGTCAATTGTGGAGATGACAGAGATCAAGAAGTGGGTACAGGGCTTATTGGATCAAGGGGTCATCAGACCCAGTTCATCTCCTTGTGGTTCTCCGATCATGATGGTGCCAAATAAAGATGGCACATGGTGAATGTGTGTCGATTATCGGACCTTAAATAAAATCACGATGAAAATTCGATACCCTCTTCCTTGTATATATGATTTACTTGATCAGTTGAAGAATGTTCTTTATTTCACTAAGTTGGATTTGCGCAGTGGATATCATCAAATCAGGGCCGCAGAACATGATGCATGGAAAATTGCCTTTAAAACCAAAAAGGGATTGTTTGAGTGGTTAGTTATGTTGTTTGGGATTTGTATTGCTCTGGAAACTTTCATGCGTGTGATGAATGATGTATTCAGGCCTTTCCTATATGACTTTGTGATTGTATATTTAGACGACATTATTATTTTTAGTGGGACTTGGGATGAACATGTGAGGCATGTAAAGCAAGTATTGGATACTTTGCAAAGGGAAAAGTTGTATGTAAAATTTTCTACATGTGAATTTGGAAAGACTGCACTTGTGTACTTAGGTCATATTGTAGGAGGAGGACAATTAAAAATTGATCCTTCCAAAATTAATGTAATTGTAAACTGGCTTGAGCCAAGAAGTGTAAGCGAAGTCTAAAGCTTCTTAGGTGCAGTCCAGTATTGGAGAAGGTTCATTTCCAACTTATCCTTTATAGAAGCTCCTTTGCATGCCTTAACTAGTGTGAATAACACTTTTCAGTGGGAAGGAAAGAAACAAAAATCTTTCGACACTTTGAAGGAGAAGATCAATACTGCACCAGTATTAGCATTGTTGAATCTTCAATAGCCTTTTGAGATCGAGACAGATGCTTGCGGATACGCCATGGGTGTAGTATTGATGCAATATTGTAAGCCTATATGTTACCACTCTGAAACTTTTAACCAAGCTTTTGTTAACTATCCTACATATGATAAAGAGTTGTATGCATTAGTCCAAAGCGTAGAGAAATGGAAGCACTAGTTTTCAGGGAAGGAAACAATCATACATACATATCACCAACCCTTACAGTATCTCCAAGAACAGACCAAATTGCAACAATATCAACACTACAGATGGATGGGGTTTCTACAACAATTTCATTTGGTAATCAAGTGCAAAAAGGGTACAAATAACAAGGTAGCCGATATGGTTTCTAGACCTCCTATTTTGCTTCTATTATTTTGAAGAATACTTCTTTATCTCATGATAGATATGTACAACAATATGCCATTGATGAAGATTTTAAAGAAGTATATGAGAAGCTAACCCATGGTGCATGAGTAGAGAACTATTGTCTCCAGGGAAAACTACTCTACCATCTTGGAAAGCTATGTATTCCTACAAGTGAATGAGTCCATGTAAAACAAGAAGCTCACACTTCTCTTGTGTATGGGAATTTTGGGGTAGGAAAAACTATGGATTATTTGCAGAGGTTTTGATACTAGCCTCAAATGAAAGAAATTGTAACTAAATGTGTAAAGGGGTGTGTGATGTGTTCTACTTGTAAGCCCACTAATAGAAAATTGGGGCTATACTCACCACTTCTTGTTCCATCCCACCCATGGGAAAGTATCTCCATGGATTTTGTAGGGGTTTTACCAATGACCAAAGGGGGTCATGAATATTTGTATGTTGTAGTGGATAGGTTCAACAAGATGTGTATCTTGATGGCATGTAAAAAGCAGATCAATGTTGAGAAGACTACTAATCTCTTCTTTCAGTATGTTTGGGTTCACTTTGGGTTACCCACATCCATTGTCTCTGATCGAGATACTCAATTCCTTGGAGACTTTTGGACTAGCTTGTGGAGGATGATGGACACCAAATTGAAAAGGAGCACTGCTTTCCATCCACAGACCGATGGACAGATACAGGTGGTAAACCGAATAATGGTACTTTTACTTCGAGGCTACTGCAGCAAGCATCACAAGTTATGGGATGAACAGATACCCTATGTACAACATGAATAAAACTGAGCTTTACATTCATCCACTCAGAGTTCACCTTTTGAGACATGTTCTGGGTACCTACCCAAGGTTCYTTTGGACTTGATGTATGGGAGAGATKTCGATGTGAATGAAGAACGAACAGAGGACAGAGCCTGCAAGTACATCCAAAGGATCCACCAGATACACYAAKAAATCAGGGAACAGTTGGAGAAAAKTCAAGCATRGTATAAAGCTCGACATGACAAGAACAGGGTTGATCATCARTTCCAGGTTGGAGACTAGGTATGGATTCACATYAGCAAGGAGAGATTGAAGGGTGAAGGCAAGAAACTCAAGCCCATTCRTTATGGACCCTTCACTATATTGGAGAAAAGTGGTACCRGTGCTYTTCRTCTGGATCTTCCACCTTACATGCACATTTACTCAGTTGTGAACGTTGAGAACTTGAAACTTTTTTAGCCTCCCATGATCATGGATCAAGATGAGGAASTTTCAATACCTTCAGTTGATCAGTTTACACCTGAGTACTTGGATGAGTTACATGAAGATATCATCCTRGACATGAGGACGAGGACTTCACGCATGGGTGATGTTGATTATCTTYGAGTAGGATTAAAGGTCACACATCCAAGCAAGSAAAAGTGGATAGAGAAGGACAAAGTGAGGGGAMTCTTCCCTCACTTACTTGTTGATTGATGAAATCTTTTGGTGGTCCAAAAAKCTCTCAGTGRGAAGGCRTGATCCAAAAAGGATCCAGAGAAGGSTAAGAACAACTCAAAACTCRTAGAGGYAACTAAGGACACTCAKAATGGCTTCAACAGAYAGAGAAAAGGGAAAAATTAAAATTCCCAAAACTCAGTGAAAACAACATRATCATGAAGAGTGCATCACAAGATTTATAATGGCTCGTCAAAYGGAGTTAYRGATTGAAATATATTTATGGTCAAAGTTTTGTCAACCTAGCCCAGTCAGYAGGGGATGAGTCAGCATCCGTACTACTGACGTCATCATCTGTAYRGATGACATCAAAATCCGTACAATACACATKGAAGGAGMAAGAAGGTGACATGTTTCATGTTGACATTAGCATGATGTCARCATGGKGACGTGGCAACACCAGAKGTTKCCATGTGTCACCTTGTTTTGGCATTTTTGGGCCGATCTGTGGACYAATCGGATCGTTCCACGTGGTAGTCTATATGGTCCATAYGYTGACATGGCATGCTGAYGTGGCATGATGAATTRGCAGAGGACAATGTGGCCTASTGGGAGGCCACCACATGGCCCAATCAGAGGCWKCCAYGTGGTAGGCGGGAAAYRCTCAATGACATTCCATGAGCTAAATTTGAAAAAAAATATATTAAGTTTGGCGGGTCCGCCAAATMTGGTGGACCACGCCAAACTTGGCCACAAGTTAACCATTGGGATATGGATTAGCACCAYCRCTAAACATARCGAACAAACTATATGTTATATATATACATTGCAACAATATAAACCCAAAAGGGGGAGGCCCAYGGGTTTGACCCTAGGACCTCCTCCCCCCATATGTGCCTTAATAATTYCKCCCAAACCAAYAGGCCAAYGACCTTACATTGTAACCAACGCCGCGAAAAATTATTGAATGTTGAGTCTGCCCAGCYAGTGGGGGAAGGTGYGCGTACGRTACGAMCGCTTGGGCATGAAATTCTATGCAGTCCAGTCATTAATGCAGGTTGCAGAGAGGGMACATAAACTGAGATGAATTTCTTCTTGGGCCTRGGAGTGCCAGAGTCGGATCGAGGCAYGGAGAYAGTCACTTTTGGATAATTCGACACCACGAATTYARTGGTGTTGTCTGCTTTCTTATCTGAGCATCATTTTTGYAGCTTGATTTCAGAATGAGGTATACTTATGTATTTTGCCAAATTCTTTTGYTGAGTTAATGAAAGARCCTACCCATTTGAGAGYAGGACCYAGAGAYGTAGTCCACTAGGGATGAACTCCATTATCAAGTKTTTTTGTTAAGATTTGATGCTTATGTCTCTTCATTTTGAGATTTTCCTTCTTTAATGGTGCACTTTAATTTATGCTCATTTAATGCAATTMTTTATAAGTCCCTCGGTGAAAAGATCCCAGATCACCTCMTGCACTCTKTTCTCACTAACCATAGTTTATTGTACTAGAAATATATCAAGTTTTATCATTTCTATCAACCGTTTGAGGGCTRAGAATTTTGGAGCACCCCCACGCCTTAACATTAAGTGAGAYTRCAATCATTTTTTACCCCTCACTAGGGATTTTTGTGCTCTAAGTGCCATTGGACCTTCCAAAACCTAAAAATTTGAAATACCAACARTGTCCTTCTCCTTCCCCAATTTTCTCGCACTTCTAGTTTTTATAGGGGAAAACTCTTTTTCTAAAYCKKCAAGAACAACTCCTTTCAATTTGAAAGTCTCCTTATTATGMCTGAAAACTACATCTCCCTCAATCAACACATTCATMTTTGTAGTTAAGAAGGACGACGAAKAAGTCTCCCCCCTGAATAGATCTGGAGAGGAGTAYAACTCRATACTTCTTTGTAAGATAGGAGAAAATTTGTTATAGTATCTTGAACAACTCTATTAAYAGACAATTCTGAGGAAGAAACTCATTATGGGCATCCACAATACCAACATCCTCAGAGCAAGTTAATGATCCTTCTACATCCAAGAAAACCTTTCCACTTAAAYTATTCGACTACTCAACCAAACCAGAAACAAGAGGAAAACYCTGATCTCYAGAKCCCTGACTCCCTTCTACTGACYRAAACCMTTGCTTCGAGTTCAGATGATTAGAATCTTTAGAAACRAAGAGACCTAAAGAATTTAAAAKCTCAGATATCGCCTCTACAGAAGGAAACTCCCCTTTCAAAACCCCSAYAAATCTACCCAAAGACAAACCCTCCTCCTGAAAACCTACAATCAACTCTGACTCAATCCCCAAAAGCTCTRAACCCCTCAATCCCCTYTTCAAGTGAGTCAACTTTTTCACTCGACATCCTTCRAACAGCTAGTAKCACATCCCCAACAGTATCAAAAGAAGAGCTTGCTTCAAACTATTTCTTATACCTTCCAAGACAAKATTTTTTCAAGCTTCCCACTTCCTTGCAGAYCGAGCATCTAAATGGAATCCCCCAGTAATTCAGCCTCTGAAGATAAACAAAACCTCGCCAATCRATTTCCAATTCCCTCGACATTCCTTGATGTAAGTTTATTTCAAMCAAAWWTTTTCCTATTCTTCTATCCTTCACTAACAAAACCTTCAACTCCACATGCAGAAACTTACCTAAGGAATCACCAATTTCCTTAAATGCTTCCAAATTCCATAAAACTAGAGGGCATCCCGGCAGTAACACCCATAAGTGTCGAAACCTTATATGTTATTTCTCCAGATTAAAAATATGTGTCCATCTTTTAACCATTAGACTACCTGTGTCACAAAGCCAGACTCTTTCTAGAATCCTCTCCACTTCAGTTTCCATTTTGAGTTGGAAACAAAACCACCCACGGACAAAAACTAGAACATCTAGAGCATACCCCAACAAACGTTTCCAGTTTTCTTTGACCCACTAGTTTATGTCAAGTTTAGACAACGCCCAATAACTAAAACAACCAACCAACTCACATAAAGAAAGATATGAAACCTCCTGTAAACCCACATCTCTTCCTAGCACCATCTTCGAACTAAGTTTCCTAGGCTTCCACGAATTAGTCTCCCAAGACCTCCTTTCAGAACCCACAGACCCTCCAGAACTTCCTCCACTTTTTTTTCCTTATCAACTATATTCTTACCCTCCACCAAAACACTATCCCGTGGAATCGAAAAACCAGGCGTATCCCTTGTAATCTCCTCCTTTCTGTAACATTCTATATCGGCTACATCCTTTGAAGGCTCCGACACCGGAATAGTAAAACTAGGCTCCTATGTAGACTTTGCTAATAGTGAAACCCTAGTACCTCTCGACGGTTCCACTTCAAATAACTTATCGATGATCCTGATGGTCCTCGTGTCCATCAAGAAACCATCGTAATAAAATCCTGACAATTGGGTCCCTGTAAACACCTTGTCTGGAAGATTTTCATTAAAAAAGGTATATGCCTTGTACTTCACCCATCTTTTCACAGTTAATTCTTCTCAGTATTCCTCGTTGGTTTTGAAAATGCCAGCTTGACTCCAAAAATCTTCATCCATTGGGTCCAACAAGCATTCCATCTCAGCTTCTTCCATGTCTTAAGTTACAGAGTCGAACACCCTCTAGGTCATTAATATTACTAGATTAAGAAACGATATGTTCATCGAACAATGATATGAACAAATGTATGATTAAAAACATTACATGGCTTATTACAATGATATTTAAATCATGGCTTATGAGTATAATACCAAAGTGGTGATGAAATTAATTTTACGTTCGGTTAAAGACGTAGTTTTTTTATATTTTTTAATTAATATAAATAAGTTACAAATTCAATATGAGATACTATAATGAAATAAATATAAAATTATTTTTTATATATTTTTGTCAATTGGGTATACCTTGGATGGTTGAGAGAACTGATTTTTATCCTCCCCACCCAGATTCAATTCCCTTAAATAAATGACATGTTATGCTCATAATGAGTATATTGTTGTAATGGCTTTGAACCTTGTCTCACTATATGTATTGGAAAGTTTCATTTGATTCAATTGAATATCAAGGAAACTACTTTAAATTTTTTTTTGTAAACTCTCATATGTACCATCAGAGAGTTTCTTAATTTGCCCTATAAAACAATATTTTTGTATAATATATTAGCGTAATCTAAACATTCTACGTTTTGGTTCTTTTCCGACGATTTTTTCTGTTTGGTTTTGCCCGAAATCTAGTGAGGAATGGTTAGATCTGCAGATTTGAGTGGTTAAGTTTGTATAATCAAAGTGCCCCCAGTGGTTTTTCACAGGCATCCATTTATGCATTCATAAATGCAATTTAAACAACAAAAAATAGTGATTTTATCCACATTTACATTGCCTAATTCCATCCAAAAAACCAAAAAGTAAAATGTTTAGCACCTAATAAACTAGCCTAATTACAACTTTTTAATATAATATAATATTTTAGTTTCACTTAAAATATGTGTATGTCAAAAATAAAATAAAATAAATAAAATAATTTGTTTAAATAATTTAATTTATATTTTTTGTTTTTTAAATAAAAATATATGGAAAAAGATAATAATATATGTAAATAGTCGCACATTTATTTACTTTCAAGTTTACTGTAAATTTATTTACCTAGTTTAGGTTAAATTTCTTTAACTTATTCACTCAAATATAAAGTTGAATATTTAATTTTTAACCTTGTTTTAATGGCATAATATTTACATACAAATTATGATCAAATATATTCATGGCCAACTTAATTGATTGACAAGTTTTAAAAATATGTTATCTACCAATCCTTTCCTCAAAATGTTAATAAACTTGTATTTTTTTTGCTATCTTTCTAATATTTGTATACTCAACCAATTACTTCGAAGTTGGCAGGTGCTTCAATGAAACTATCAAAATTTGTTTGGTGTGGACAAAATTCGTATTTTTTATTTAAAAGAATCATAATTTTATTATATATAAATAATTTTTTTATTTAAAAAAATTATAATTTTATTATATACAAACAAAATTACATTATGTAAATATGACTTCACATTTCCAAAAATATCCTTATTAAAAATTATGTCTTAGATAAAAATATCTTAAAAAATATTAAACCAAGGTAAAAGAAAAAATACATTGAAATTCACACGGATCTAAAAAAACAAATATCAAAGATACATCCACAAGATAGTCCTTATAATATTAGATAGAGGGAGACTATTTAAACATTAAAGGCCATACACAAAATGATCATGAATATATTGAGTGGATTGATCATCCACCTATTTATGAATGTACCAAATCCTAACATCCAATTGCAATATAGCTTTTGAAAGACCATCATCATCCACAATCCTTTATTTGTACACATGATGAAAATAAAGTGTTAAAGGTTGATCGGGCAAGTCGTATCTCCTAAAAAAAAATGGGCTTCAAGATGAAATTGTCCAATGTATAACAATGAGGGAGTCACCAAAAATTTGAAGAACATGTGCATTCTTCTTAGCAAATAACATTAATACAAGATTTATTATTAGTTCCCCTACCCATACCATCTTTAAACTTTATCATCATGAAAGTATATAACAACTCCTGCACCACATAGTGGATGATCCCCTTGGCAAGCCCCATCAAAATATGTCATGTTCCACTTTTGTCAATTTGTTTCATTGTAATATGTTTGTGTGGCTTCTATTTAGTCGTATGCTCAAAACTTTCAAGAATGAACATGCTCTAAACAACACATTGTATTGGTGGAACAAATTTGCCTCTAAAAATCTAAGCGTCACGAGCTAGCCAAATTCCCCGCTCAATAATCAATGTACAACTTTAAAAAATTTCACATCAAGATTATTGTACCACTATTTCAAACCATCATCACTTAAGATTCCTCCCCCAAGCCTACCTTAAGCCTATAATAGCCTCTAATTATTTCCAGACTTGTAGAGTGAAAGGAAAGAACATAAACAATTGAATGATTGACTCATCAAATTCCTTACACAAAATGCACCAACTAGGATCTTGTTTGCCTATTTTTGGTAAGTTATCCCAAGTAAGTGCCTTGCTTTCAAGGGATAGCCACATGAAAATTCAAGATTTTAATGGACATTTGAACTTCCAAAGAATTTTCCATGACTAAACTAAATTTCCCACCCCTTAACCTAACCTTTAAACTATAATAACTGGTTTTGGGAGTATAAATCCCTCTTATAGGAATTTTCTCCCAAAGAAACTCACATTGAGCATATGTAATTCTCACATGGTTGGATCTAAGATTTGATATATATATCTCCCAATCAATAACATTTGTACCTTCCAACCCTAGCATGCTAGTCATTTTCCACTCTTGTCTCCAGATAGTTGTCGATTCTTAATATGTTACTTGATTAACAAAGAAGTAACCATTCCTATGGAGGTTCCCAAACATTCTTTTAGATAACTTGTGGCCATCACCATTGCCAAACCAAGGATTTGAACCAATCCAAACTCTCACCCCATTCCCAATCCTCTAGAGAAGCCAATGACCAATTAAAGGGTAAGGCTCACCATTGTCTTTCTCTTTTTTTTTATCGGTTAATGACCAATTAAAGGGTAAGGTTCACCATTGCCTTTATTTTTTCTTATCTTTTCGGATGTGGTGGAAGATTGGATTTCATTTTGTAACTGATAAGAAAAGAGCAAGGCATAGGCCTCACCTTGTAGTTTGGTTTTTCATAGGGTACATCTTGTGTTCATTGTGTGGATGGTGTGTCATTTTCTTAGCTTCTTTCATTTTAGTTTCAATTTATTTCAGTATTTTGTGAGCTAATCTAGTAATTTTAAATTTGAAAATCTAAAGTAAACAACCGCATCATAAGAGATTGTAAAATATTATAAGATATGTTGTGATGAAATGTTCTAGTGGAATATCCATGAAAATTTACATATCATATTAGTATCAAAGCAACTTTCTTCAGGTTTTTTTTGGGAAGTTGAAAGATCCAAGAATTTGCATAAGAAAGAATTATTAAAACCCTAGCCATGATGGGATGAGTCAAGCAAGATATTTTCAAAATTGGAATCACAAGTTGCTAACATCTCTCACAATATGGTCATCTTCATGGTAGCTCTACAAAACATATTTGGACCTTTTGGGGAGTTTGGTAGATCTAACTTAGACGTTGACTCAAATTGGAAATCTAAAGATAATGAAGACTTAAAAAAGGAGTTTAAAAAAAAGCTAGAGAAAGAGATACCAAGTTCCAATGCCATCACTTCTTCAAAAACTTTATTTAAAGTGGAAGGAAAAGTGGACACCAAACCCTACCAAGGTGAGATTGATGTTCTTAAATTGAATTGATGGTTGTAGCAATTAGAAGTTTATTTCAATGTTCACAACATAGGAGAAAAGAAAAATATTTCATTTTCCAGATTGAAGTTAAAGGGTCATGCCCAAACTTGGTGGGAAAGTCACATGGAGATGCCTAGGATAGAGATTGATCCCATAGTAACTAAGTGGGAGGTGTTTAAAACCCTCATCGAGTCCCAATTCTATCATATTGGTTACAAAGAGGACAAGTGGATCTATTGGCATTACTTCTGGAAGAAGCAAGGTCAGGGTGTGCAAGAGTACACCATTGAGTTAGAAAACAAGTCATTATGTTGATTATATCTCCCATACTCTTCAAGTATTTGGGAGGTCTACACAACCATTTAAGGATGGAAGTGGTGCTCTTTAAACCCATGATAGTTTATTAAACTTGTGTGCAGGCACACTATCTAGAGAATATGGATAAGAAGAAAGGACAACTTGAAGCTATTCCAAGTAGAAAGACCACTAAGATGCTTCCAAGGAGGAGAAGAAGAAATGGATAGGAAATGAAAATAAGACAAAAACCACAACACATTAATGGCAAGGAGTTGAACAAATATTGTAATCATTGTAATGTTGATGGTCACATTGAAGATAAATGTTGGAAGCTACATCGAGATCTGAATCTAAAGAACCACAATAAGGATACTAGTTGTGGATTCAAGCAATGAGGTATAGACTAACTCAAATGTAGATGAAAATGTTATCTACACTACAATGCATAAGGAGGTCAAACTAAGTAGCATCCATCCTAACGAAGAGAAGGAAGACAAAACTCTTTCATATCAAGATCCAAGTCAAGAAGTCGAAGGTTGGTGCTCTGTTTGATTTCAGTCCACATGCCAACATCCTAGTATAGGATATGGTAAGAGAGTTTGAATTGAAGATTCACGACCATATTCACCAATATTCATTGGCATGGGTAAATAAATATGCAAAGTTAAGGGTCACTAAGTGGTGTAAGATCAAATTTACTATAAGTGACAACTATATTGATGAAGTAGAGGTAGACGTAGCACCACTTAATGTGTGTTGTGTAGTGTTTGGAAGCCCCTATATGTAGACAAGGGATGCAATATTCATTAGGAGAGAAAACCAATACCACCCAATCAAGGATGGAAATTCCTACATCGTCAATGCAGACAAAGTTAAATCCAAGATCTCTCTGTTAAGTGTTAACCAAGACAAGAAACTGATAAGTTCAAGAAGGAAGTTTGTATTGTTTTTGTTAAGAGAGAATGATTTGTAAATTGTTGTGGATATTCCACTAGAATAGTTCATCACAATAGATCTTGCAATATTATGAAATCTTGTATTATTCAATTTATTTCCTTAGATCTCATATTCATTATTACTAGCTCAATGCTCAAGTTTATGAAAATAATTGAAATATGCAAATGAAAGAACAAGAAAATGAACACACCATCCACACAAATGAGCACATTATGTACCTTGGTAAACCTTATATGGGAGAAAACCCACCTAGAAGGCGAGTCCTATGCTTTGCTCTCTTTTCTTCGGTTATGAAAATGAAAATACAAAGAAAGGGGCAGTCATTATGGAGTTTTCTTTGACATTGTGGCCTGAGTGGATGCTACACAATCTCCTTCCTCCGCTATTATTCTCTCAAATCCCACTCCTATATGCTCTACTCAACAATGAAGCAAGTACAACGCTAAAATAATGGAACTCACTCTCCTCCTAGTTTCCCAATATTTAACATAGTTTGATAGTCATTTAGGGTTAGGGTTTTTGCGTGCCTCAACCCTCAATCAGTGTTAGGGTTTTGGACCTTCTAGAATATTATAGAAATTACACATGTGGATAGCCCCACATTTGAGTAATGGGGAATGATGTGGCATCCACTCAGTACCATGGTGGTCAACAATGTAAGCCAACTTGCGAGAGCCATAACTTCCACATATGAACTTCGACTGAGGTGATTTTAGAAATGTTGGAAAGCTCTCACTGTGTAGAGAAACATCAAGGGGATAAGAGTTATGCTTGCAAATTTTTTACCCCAAAAAGTGTCATTTGATGCCTCAAAATGGATTTTGACGGTTTTGGACACCAAATCTCCAAACTAGGACCTACCACTAAAATGGACCCTACAAGCCAATTCCTCTAATTTTTTCATCGATAAGGTACCAAGATAGATGAAAAATTAGATAAGGATCCATTATGGATCATACCTCCCAAAAATATTTTACTGAATGAGGTGAGGAAAATTTTCCTCTACCTTCTCCCTGGAGTACCATTTTTCCTTACCTAGAAGTTTTTCTTTCAACCTAATTTTCCAGAGGTCATGCCACCCTTATCTGGGGGTTCTAGAATTCTTCTACAAGACTATATCTTATTCCAACTCTATGTGATATTTTGGTGCTAATTCCTCTATGGTAGGTAAGACTTGCTCCTCGATTTCTTGTTCCAACATGGAAGGCCCATAAAGTTATATATTTTCCACATTCACTACTAAGTAAATGTGCATATATGGGGGTAGAATGAGTCTGTAGGTATTATCACCCACCTTATCCAAGACCTCAAAAGGGCCATATCATAGATCCTTGATCTTCTTACCAAGACCCTATAGCATTTTTTTCTTCAATTTCAACCAAACTTAGTCTCGCACCTTGATTGTTTTCTCAATTATGTGTTCCTCATGTTGATATTTGTACCTTTCCTATGACTTCCTCACTGTTTCATATACATGCAAATATATCTTTCTAATATTTTCAACAAATTTCTCTACTTTCATTGCTTCTCCTGTGATGTCTTCCCTCACTCCTTGTTTTCCATATACAACATCCAAGGGCGAAGACAACAAATACCCAAATCAAGTTTCAAAAGGGGACTTATCAATAAAAGTATGGACTTCTATGCCATAAGAGTATTGAATATAGTTCATATTTTCATTCCAAGTATTTGAATGCTTCTAGTTGTAACCACTCAAAACCTGAACCAAAGTTTTGTTAACTACTTCTTTCTACCCAAATATTTGTGGATGGAAAGTGGTAGATCTCTTCAAATTAGTGTCCATCGTTTCCCAAAGTTTAGTCCAAAAGGAACTGAGAAATATAGTATCCATGTCTAATATGGTGCTTCCTGGTATACCAAAATGCACCCAGACCTGTTCAAAGAACATGTTTGTTTCTTCTTGTCCTTTGATAGTCCTTTTACAAGGCATAAGGATGCACATCTTGTTGAACCTGTCAACTACCACAAATAGATAGGCATGTCCCTTCTTGGTTATTGGCAAGCCACCCTAAAAACCCATTGAAATTCTTTCCCAAGGTTGAGTGGGTACATGTAAGGGATGGAATAAACCTTGATTTCTATTATCGGGATTACTAGTACAATAAAGTATTCATCCTCTAATATACCAAGCTATATCTTCTTTCATTTTGGGTCAATACACATACCTTTGTAAGTTGGCAACTGTCTTTTGTTCGAGTTACTTCACACACACCTAGGATTTCTTTTTCCTAAGGTTTTTCCTTGTTTATTAGTCATAATTAGCCATTATCTAGTCTCCTATCATTTAGGGGAGAATATTCCACCTGGAGAATACTTTCTTTCAGTTGACACTTCAATTTGACTAGTTGAGTTGAGTTTAGATGCTGCATTGGTTTTGTCACCATGCAACATTGGGATCATCACCATGCTAATTCGACCTTGCCTTGGTATC
>JZKD02S1674099.1:467032-504442 GCA_000966675.3 Picea glauca | reverse complement strand
TGGCGCAGTTTCCATGTTCATGCAGGAGCCGCATGAGCTACATTGGAAAGATGCAAAGTGTATCCTTTGATACTTACAGGGCACCATCACCTTTGGGATTCATTATGCAACAAACTCTACATTAGATCTCATTGGGTTTACTGATTTTGACTGGGCTGGAGATAACATTGATCGCAAGTCCACATCTAGTTACTCACTCAGTATTGGTTTTGGGCCTATCTTTTGGTCGATCAAGAAGCAAGTTGTCATTGCTCTATCTTCAGTCGAGGCAGAGTACAAAGGGGTAGTTAACATAACCATTCAGGCTTTGTGGCTACAACATTTTCTCACTAAGTTGGGCATTCAGTTTCATTGGCCGATTGTCATCTGGTGTGACAACTAGAGCACTCTAAAGTTCTGCAGAGATCCAGTTCAGAGGCAGCAGATGAATCACATCGAGATCCACATGCACTACATCTGATACCTAGTACATGAGGGGATCATCGACTTACAGTTATGTCCTTTAGCAAAACAGACGATAGACATATTCACCAAGACCTTCACTGAGCATAAGTTCCATTATCTATGAAGTCATCTTGGAGTGAAGGACACAGTTGCCTAGCAACTGTAGTTCTTCTTTTTACATATATTGTACCTTGAGGGGGGGTGGTTTCCATGAGGTTTTGCCTCTTTCCTCTCTCCTTCTTCTTCTTTCTCCTTTTCTCTCTGCAAATGTGTGTATTATTGTTTAGCTAGATCTATTATGTGCAGGTTCAACACATTTACATCTTCCCAACACCAAAATGTCCTATAATCTTGGAGGTGTGAACCTCTCTAAAAAGATGCAATATTTCACCTCTAGCTTGTCTAGCTTGTAGAGAAACCCATTCTTGAGATGATAGTTAGCCTTACCATCACCTTCTTCTACATGAATTTGACCTTGTAGCTATTGAAACACCTATTTAAAGTCCTCATATTTTTTGTATGCCTCTGTGTATGCATCATGGGTAAAAGCATCTATGTGCGTGAGACTTCCCAAAGTTATAATATTAGATGTAGGTGGACTTTAAAGCATCTCTTCCAACTTATTAGTGTTTCCATTCTTATATTTGATGACCAACTGAAATTGTTGCAAAAACCCAATCCACTTGTAGCATTTGGTTTGTTGAAGCTTACTCTAGGCCTACAAATATTACAATGGCTAGTGATCCATGTGGATGATGGTATCCTTACCCATCAGATAGTGTCCACACTTCCTAACAGCTTGAACCGAGGCATATAAATCCTTATCATATGTAAGGTAGTCCAGAACTCCCTTGTGAAACATTTTAGAATGATAACATACTATCTTACCTACCTACATCAAGACTACTACCATAGCATATCCACTTAAATACATCTCCAATTCTAAAGGCTTATACAAGTTAGGTAATGCAAGAACTGATGCTTGACTAATATTCCATTTTATCTCATCGAAATTTTTCTACTGATTATTTCCCCACTAGAAAATCTTACCACTAACTATTATGGCATGGAGTGGTGCAACGACTAATGAAAATGATTCTATGAACTCCCATAGATACTACATTGCCCCCAAAAATCTCCCAACTTCAATGAAATTAGTAGGAATTGACCACTTTAGGATGGCCTCCATCTTTGCAAGATTTATGTTGAGTTGTCCTCCATCAATCACATACCAAAATACATCAATGACTGTTGAGAAAATTCACATTTCTTAAGGTTATCCAACAACTGATGCTTTTTCAGAGTCTCTAACACCTACATGAGATGTGATATGTTCTCCTACTAGGTAGAGCTATAAACCACTATGTAATCGAAATAAACTATTACAAATGAATCCAAATAGGGACACAATACATCATTAATAAATCACATAAATGTCATTGGTGCATTACATACACCAAAATGCATGACCAACCATTCATACAATCCTTACCTTGTCTTGAAGGAAATCTTCTAGGTGTCTTCTTCTTTAACACATATTTGGTGGTCTCCTGATTTGAGATCCAACTTGGTGAAGTACTTGGAATGTTGCAATTGATCTAACAAATCATTGATCCTAGGAAGATGGTATCGATTCTTGAGTGTGATCTTGTTGAAATCTCTTTAGTCGATACACATTTGCCAAGTCCCATTCTTCTTGGTTACTATGATGATAGGTTACCCACAAAGTGAGTTTCTTGGTTGAATTAATCCATATTGCTCTAGTAGTTGTTGCAACTATTTATTCACTTCATTTGCTTCTAGAACAAATTGTCTATACAACCCAATATTTGTTAATGGGGAGTCGGGAAGAAACTATATCTCATGTTTTGATTCCATCTTGGGTGGTAACCCTTTAGGATACTAGAACACTTCCTCTGTATTCTTTCAAAAACTTCTCCAATTGAAATTCCTTCTTTTTAGTACATCCCTCTAAGGATGCCTTTACTCTTACTTATTCATCACCCAGTTGATTCTCTCTTAAGAAAAACAATACATACTTCTTACTAGAATCGAGTCAACTTTTTTGCTTGGTTGACACTTACTAGAAAGATCTTAGAATTACCTTTGTGTGTGTTGTTGGTGTAATATTTCCCATCCTTGATTAGGCGGCATTGGTTTTCTCTCCTCACGAAGACTGCATCCCTCATATACATGTAGGGTTTTCCAAACACTACACCATATATATTAAGTGGTACTACACCTAACTCCACTTCATCAATAAAATATGCACTTATAGAAAACTTAATCTTACACTATTTCATGACCTTGAGCTCTCCATCCTTGTTTACCCGTCCCAATGGATATGGGATAGGATGATCATGAACGTCCAACCCAAGCTTTCTGACCAAATCAGTTGCTATGCGATTGGCATATGGATCAAAATCAAATAGAACATCTAATCCAGGTGGATATTGGTGGCCACCCACCTTTTTCGACTGGCTCAAAACAATTTTCTGACAATTTTGGCAATTTACAATTTTTAGCAGGTTCTCACTTCTGGGGCCATTTTGAGGGCCTAAATGAAGGTTTTTCAAGATAGAGGTTCTCAATGATAGTCGAAGGCATGATTAATCCCACAAAATGAATCTCCTCGATGATACCTTTTCGACAAGCTATCATACGCCTAAAACAGAGATCGTATGCAAAATTTATGACCCCGGGAAGTTAATGTACTAACTTACCCAAACGGGGCCCACATGACTTTTGGCGCTTCATCTCCTAGGGTTAAGTTTTTGGATGTCTAGGGTTTTGGCATTCCTGTTTATTGTAAAAATGCCTTCATAGCCTTATTGTAATCATCTTCTTGCGAATACGAGTAGCCGTCACATCTCTTCTCAGAGATAAGCTGCCACCATTCTAGCGAGTCTTTCACTCTGTATTTTTATAGTCTCTACACATTTCTTTCATTAATAGAAATCATTTATTACTGTATATCTTTGTTTATGGTTTCATCTATGATATATTTCTGTTATATTATTGGATATACACGATATCTCTGTGCATTTCTTTATTATATCTTCACTCTCATTTTGTGCCAAAAATAATCCAGATCAGTGGTATCAGAGCAGGCTGCTCTTGATCGTTTTTTCAGTGCATGTCCCCGACGAGCTCCAAGTATATCAAGTTGGGTCTCGAGATTGTCTCTCTTGAAGAAAATCACTCTCACACACCCAAGAAACCCTCAATGGTGGAAAAAAAGAAAAACAACAGAGCAGACAATCTTATCAATCTGTTGCTTGAGCAAGCTCTCATGCGACAAAGAAACGAAATGATGGAGAATTTTTCCCACATCCTTAAACGCCTGCCAATAACAGTAGACGCATATTCATCAAACGGCCACTTTGGAGGCACCTCGCCTTTCAAGGTACAAGTTAATTTTAATATTCCTGTATTTGAAGGACAGATAGATGCATAAGCCCTAGAAAAATGGTTAACTCTGCTAGAAGGTTATTTCTCTGTTCACAATTTTTTCAACAAATAAAATATCACCTTCTCACTCCTTAAATCTCTCCCTCATGTCAAACATTAGTGGGAAACTTACTGGGAGCAAAGTTCCACAGAGGAGGTTAGAATATATGGGGTCGATCCCACTTGGGATTTTTTTGTGGATGCGGTAAAGGAACAGTATTATCCTGTTGGCAACTATGAGGACCAATACATAAGATGGACCACACTGCGGCAAGGGAGGGGCCAAGCAGTTCCAGAGTTCACCAAAAACCTCCATACCTTGCGCACCAAGATGGGTATCAAATACTTCGAGCGACATTTGGTTCTGAAATACTGTGGGGCTCTACACAGATACATCCAGACTGAAATGGATTTTCTGGACATCTCATCACTCGGTGTTGCTTATCGATATGCTGTTAAAATTGAGAAGAAATTTAAACACCAGAACAAATGAGAATTCGGGTCTACAAATCCACAACAACCAAAGTATGACAAAGACGGCCCTAACAAACAGTCTGTCGAAAACCAGTCTAAGGCACAGGAAAAGAAGGGTCATGGGAAGACAAAGAAGGACACCGGAAAATGGTGTGATTTACACAAAATCCCCTGGCACAACACCGATGAATGTCGCTCAAAACAATCATTGGTGGAAAAGATCAAAGACAAGGAGCCAAACCCTGATTTTGAATCTGATTCTGAAAATACTGGTAAAGGACAGATCATTGATGCAGATCCCTTTGCTATTTTCATGACCGCAGTAATTCAACCAAAAGAACCAACAGATCTTGAAGACGGGGAGCACCTTTTTCATTCACAGATGTGGGTGAAGGGGACCCCATTGCATTTTATTGTTGATAGCGGAAGCCAGAAAAACCTCATCTCAACAGAGGTCGTCAAACAGTTGGGATTGTTGACAACACCACACCCGCAACCATACAACATCGGGTGGCTTTGACAAGGACGAGATCTGCGTGTCAGCCAACAGTTTCGATTTCCATATGACATCCAACCCCTCAAGGATGAGGTATTATGTGATGTTGCCCCACTGGATGTCTGTGATGTTCTCTTGGGCCAACCATATATGTCGAGACGCGATGTTGTTTATGAGTCTCAGCCCCGTAGTGTCACTGTTACTTTGGGGGGTCATCTCTACGAAATATCAAAGGTAATTCCAACTATTGTTCCACCTAAAAGGTGTCGCAAGGTAGTATCTCATACTGCAAAATTCAGCTTCTTCACAATCTATTCAAAAGGGGAACAAAAGGACATTGTAGCCACTACAGCCTCGCCCCCTGCACCTTCTATCCAACAGAAGTAGGTCGACGAGGTTGTAGAAAAGCTCAAATATTCCTTCTGCACACCTTCCTCTCATGTAGGTCGACTTTTTGAATAGCCTCAGCTTCAAAAGGTTCATGACATACTTCCACAAACTAAGCAATGCGACGTCTCCAGCAATACAAGCAGCTCACCAAGATGCAGATCCAGCAATTGCTTTTCCCTCTCCCTCGGGAACCCAATGCAATGGATACCATTTCTTCCTAAGGAGTGAGGATTGATCCAGGTGGATATCAGTGGCCACCCACCTTTTTCAACTGGCTCAAAACAGTTTTCTGGAAATTTTGCCAATTTACCATTTTTAGCAGGTTTTAACTTCCGAGGCCATTTTGAGGGCCTAAATGAAGGTTTTTTGATATAGGGGTTCTCAATGATATCCTAAGGCATGATTGATCCTCCAAAATGAATCTCCTCGATGATACCTTTCCAACGAGATATCATATGCCTAAAACGGAGATCGTATGCAAAAGTTACGACCCCGGGAAGTTGATGTACTAATTTACCCAAACGGGACCCACATGACTTTTGGTGCTTCATCTCCTAGGGTTAGGTTCTTGGATGTATAGGGTTTTGGGCATTCCTATTTATTGTAAAACTTCCTTCAGAGCCTCATTGTAATCATCTTCTTGCGAATGCAAGTAGCCGTCACATCACTTCTCAAAGATAAGCTTCCACCATTCTAGCGAGTCTTTCACTCTGTATTTTTACAGTCTCTGTACATTTCTTTCATTAATAAAAATCATGTATTACTGTATATCTGTGTTTATGGTTGTATATCTGATGTATTTCTGTTATATTATTGAATATACATGATATCTCTGTGCATTTCTTTATTATATCTCCGCTCTCATTTCGTGCCGAAAATAATCTGGATCAGTGGTATCAGAGCATGCTGCTCTTGATTGTTTTTTCAGTGCATGTCCCTGACGAGGTCCGAGTATAGCAAGTTGGGTCTCGAGCTTGTCTCTCTTGAAGACAATCGTTCTTGCACACCCAATAAACCCTCAATGGCGAAAGAAAATAAAAACGACGAAGCAGATGATCTTATCAATCTCTTGCTTGAGCAAGCTCTCACACGACAGAGGAACGAAATGATGGAGAATTTTGCCCACATCCTTAAACGACTGTTGATAGCATCAGGCACATTTTCATCAAGCGGCCACTTTGGAGGCACCTCACCTTTCAAGGTTCAAGCTAATTTTGATATTCCTGTATTTGAAGAACAAATAGATGCAGAAGCTCTAGAAAAATGGTTAACTCTGCTAGAAGGTTATTCCTCTGTTCACAATTTTTCCAACAAAGAAAAGATCACCTTCGCACTCCTTAAAGCTCTCCCTCATGTCAAACATTGGTGGGAAACTTACTGGGAGCAAAGTTCCACATATGAGTCTGGAATATATGGGGCCAATCCCACTTGGGATTTTTTTGTGGATGCGATAAAGGAACAGTATTACCCTGTTGGCAACTATGAGGACCAGTACATGAGATGGACCACATTGCAGCAAGAGAGGGGCCAAGCAGTTCCGTAGTTCACCAATACCTTCCATACCTTGCGCACCAAGTTGGGTATCAAAGACTCCGAGTGACATTTGGTTTTGAAATACTGTGGGGCTCTACACAGATACATCCAAACTGAAATGGATTTTCTGGACATCTCATCACTCGGTGTTGCTTATCGATATGCTGTTAAAATTGAGCAGAAATTTAAGCACCAGAACAAATGGGAATTTGGGTCTGCAAATCCGCAACAACCAAAGTATGACAAAGGCAACCCTAACAAACAGACTCCCGAAAACCAGTACTAGGAACAGGAAAAGAAGGGTCACAGGAAGACAAAGAAGGACACCGGAAAATGGTGTGATTTCCACAAAATCCCCTGGCACAACACCGATGAATGTCACTCAAAATAGTCATTGGTGGTCGAGATCAAAGACAAGGAGCCAAACCCTGATTCTGAATATGATTATGAAAACAATGGTAAAGGACAGATCATTTACGTAGACCCCATTGCTATTGTCACGACCACAACAATTCAACTAGAAGAACCAACAAATCCTGAAGAGGGGGAGTGCCTTTATCATTCACAGATATGGGTGAAGGGGACCTCGCAACATTTTATTGTTGATAGCGGAAGCCAGAAAAACCTCATCTCAGCAGAGGCCATCAAACATTTAGTATTGTCGACAATACCACACCCGCAACCATACAACATCGGGTGGCTTTGGCAAGGACGAGATCTCTGTGTCAGCCAACAGTGTCGATTGTCATACGACATCCAACCCTTCAAGGATGAGGTATTATTTGATGTTGCCCCACTGGATGTCTGTGATCTTCTCTTGGGCCAACCATATATGTCGAGACGCCATGTTATTTACGAGTCTTGACCCCGTAGTGTCATTGTTACTTTGGAGGGTCATCTCTACAGAATACCAGAGGTAATTCCAACTATTGTTCCACCTAAAAAGTGTCGCAAGGTAGTATCTCATACTGAAAAATTTAGCTTCTTCACAATCTGTTCAAAAGGGGAACAAAATGACACTGCAACCACTACAGCCTCGCCCCCTGCACCTTCTATCCAACAGAAGCAGGTCGACAAGGTTGCAGCAAAGCGCAAATATTCCTTCTGCACACCTTCCTCTCATGTAGCTCGACTTGTTGAATAGCCTCAGCTTCAATAGGTTCATGGCAGACTTCCACAAACTAAGCAACGCGACATCTCCAACAATACAAGCAGCTCACCAAGATGTAGATCCAGCAAACGTTTTTCCCTCTCCCCTGGGAACCCAATGCAATGGAGACCATTTCTTCTCAAGGAGGTAGTATTTATCCAGGTGGATATCGGTGGCCACCCACCTTTTCCGACTGGCTCAAAATAGTTTTCTGGAAATTTTGTCAATTTACTATTTTTAATAGGTTTTAACTTCCGGGGCCATTTTGAGAGCCTAAATGAAGGTTTTTTGAAATTGAGGTTCTTAATGATAACCAAAGGCATGATTGAGCCCCTAAAATGAATCTACTCGATGATACCTTTTAAACGAGTTATCATATGCCTAAAACGGAGATCGTATGCAAAAGTTACGACCCCGGGAAGTTGATGTACTAACTTACCCAAACGGGGCCCACATGACTTTTGGTGCTTCATCTCCTAGGGTTAGGTTTTTGGATGTCTAGGGTTTTTGACATTCTTGTTTATTTTAAAAAGGCCTTCATAGCCTCATTGTAATCATCTTCTTGCGAATGCGAGTAGCCGTCACATCTCTTCTCCAAGATAAGTTGCCACCATTCTAGCGAGTTTTTCATTCGGTATTTTTATAGTCTCTGTACATTTCTCTTATTAATAGAAATCGTGTATCATTGTATCTCTGTGTTTATGGTTGCATATATGATATATTTCTGTTATATTATTGGATATACGCGATATCTTTGTGCATTTCTTTAGTATATCTCCGCTCTCATTTTGTGTCGAAAATAATCTGGATCAGTGGTATCAGAGCAGGTTGTTCTTGATCGTTTTTTTAGTGCATGTCCCCGATGAGGTCTGAGTATAGCAAGTTGGGTCTTGAGTTTGTCTCTCTTGAATAAAATCGCTCTCGCACACCCAAGAAACCCTCAATGGCGGAAGAAAATAAAAATGACGGAACAGACGATTCTATCAATCTGTTGCTTGTGCAAGCTCTCACGTGACAGAGGGACGAAATGATGGAAATTTTTTCCCACATCCTTAAACGTATGTCGATAGCATCAGGCGCATCTTCTTCAATCAGCCACTTTGGAGGTACCTCACCTTTCAAGGTACAAGTTAATTTTGATATTCCTGTATTTGAAGGACAGATAGATGCAAAAGCCCTAGAAAAATGGTTAACTCTGCTAGAAGGTTATTTCTCTGTTCATAGTTTTTTCGACAAAGAAAAGATCACCTTCGCACTCCTTAAAACTCTCCCTTGTGTCAAACATTGGTGGGAAACTTACTGGGAGCAATGTTCCACAGAGGAGTCTGGAATATATGGGGTCGATACCACTTGGGATGTTTTTGTGGATGCAGTAAAAGAACAATATTACCCTATTGGAATCTATGAGGACCGGTATATGAGATGGACCACACTGTAGAAAAAGAGGGGCTAAGTAGTTCCGAAGTTCACCAATACCTTCCATACCTTGCGCACCAAGCTGGGTATCAAAGACTCTGAGGGACATTTGGTTCTGAAATACCGTGGGGCTCTACAAAGATACATCCAGATTGAAATGGATTTTCTGGACATCTTATCACTTAGTGTTGCTTATTGATATGCTGTTAAAATTGAGCAGAAATTTAAGCACCAGAACAAACGGGAATTCGGGTCTGCAAATCCGCAATAACCAAATTATGACAAAGACAACCCTAACAAACAATCTCTTGAAAACTAGTCCAAGGCACAGGAAAAGAAGGGTCACGGGAAGACAAAGAAGGACACCGAAAAATGGTGTGATTTCCACAAAATCCCCTAGCAAAACACTGATGAATGTCACTCAAAACATTCATTGGTGGCCGAGATCAAAGACAAGGAGCCAAACCCTAATTCAGAATCTAATTTTGAAAACACTGGTAAAGGACAGATCATTTACGTAGACCCCACTGCTATTGTCGCGACCGCAACAAGTCAACCAGAAGAACCAACAGATCCTGAAGAGGGGGAGCACATTTTTCATTCACAGATGAGGGTGAAGGGGACCCCACTGAATTTTATTGTTGATAGCAGAAGCCAGAAAAGCCTCATCTCAGCAAAGGTCGTCAAACAGTTGGGATTGTTGACAACACCACACCCGCATCCATACAACATCGGGTGGCTTCGGAAAGGACGAGATCTCTGTGTCATCCAACAGTACCGATTGTCATACGACATCCAAATCTTCAAGGATGAGGTATTATGTGATGTTTCCGCACTAGATGTCTATGATGTTCTCTTCAGCCAACCATATATGTGGAGACACCATGTTGTTTATGAGTCTCGACCCCGTAGTGTCATTTTTACTTTGGGGGGTCATCTCTACGTAATACCAGAGGTAATTCCAACTATTGTTCCACCTAAAAAGTGTCGCAAGGTAGTATCTCATACTGCAAAATTCAGCTTCTTCACGATCTGTTCAAAAGGGGAACAGAAAGACATTGCAACCACTACAGCCTCACCCCCTGCACCTTCTATCCAAGAGAAGCAGGTCGAAAAGGTTGCAGCAAAGCACAAATATTCCTTCTACACACCTTCCTCTCATGTAGCTCGACTTGTTTAATAGCCTTAGCTTCAACAGGTTCATGAAAAACTTCCACAAACTAAGCAGTGTGATGTCTCCAACAATACAAGCAGCTCACCAAAATGCAGATCCAGCAAACGCTTTTCTGTCTCCCTTGGGAACTCAACGCAATGGAGACCATTTTTTCTTAAGGAAGGAGGATTGATCCAGGTGGATATCGGTTTCCACCCACCTTTTTCGACTGGTTCAAAACAGTTTTCTGGCAATTTTGGCAATTTACTATTTTTAGCAGGTTTTAATTTCTGGGGCCATTTTGAGGGCCTAAATGAAGATTTTTTGATATCAATGTTATCAATGATAGATAAAGGTATGATTGAGCCCCAAAAATGAATCTCCTCTATAATACCTTTCAAACGAGCTATCATACGCCTAAAACGGAGATCGTATGCAAAAGTTACGACTCCGGGAAGTTGATGTACTAACTTACCCAAACGGGGCCCACATGACTTTTGGCGCTTCATATCCTAGGGTTGGGTTTTTGGATGTCTAGGGTTTTTTGCATTCCTGTTTATTGTAAAATTGCCTTTAGAGACTCATTGTATTCATCTTCCTGCGAATGCGAGTAGCCGTTACATCTCTTCTCAGAGATAAGTTGCCACCATTCTAGTGAGTCTTTCACTATGTATTTTTACAATCTCTATACATTTCTTTCATTAATAAAAATCGTGTATTACTATATCTCAATATTTATGGTTGCATCTCTGATATATTTCTGTTATATTATTGGATATACGTGATATCTCTGTGCATTTCTTTATTATATCTCCACTCTCATTTCGTGCAGAATTTTTTTTGGATTAGTGGTATGAGAGTAGGCTGCTCTTGATCGTTTTTTCAATGCATGTCCCCAACGAGGTCCTAGTATAGCAAGTTGGGTCTTGCACTTGTCTCTCTTGAAGACAATCACTCTCGCACACCCAATAAATCCTCAATGGCAGAAGAAAATAAAAATGACGGAGCAGACGATCCTATTAATTTGTTGTTTGAGAAGGCTCTCACATGACAGAGGGACGAAATGATGGAGAATTTTTCCCACATCCTTAAATGCCTGTCGATAGCATCAGGCGCATCTTCATCAAGCGGCCACTTTGGAGGCACCTTGTCTTTCAAGGTACAAGTTAATTTTGATATTCCTGTATTTGAATGACAGATAGATGCAGAAGCCCTAGAAAAATGGTTAACTCTGGTAGAAGGTTATTTCTCTGCTCACAATTTTTTCGACAAAGAAAAGATCACCGTCGCACTCCTTAAATCTCTCCCTCATGTCAAACATTGGTGGGAAACTTACTGGGAGAAAAGTTCCACAGAGGAGTCTGGAATATATGGGGTCGATCCCACTTGGGATTTTTTTGTGGATGCGGTAAAGGAACAATATTACCTTGTTGGCAACTATGATGACCAATACATGAGATAGACCACACTGCGAAAAGAGAGGGGCCAAGCAGTTTCGGAGTTCACCAATACCTTCCATACCTTGCACACCAAGCTGGGTATCAAAGACTCTGAGCGACATTTGGTTCTGAAATACCGTGGGGCTTTACACAGATACATCCAGACTGAAATGGATTTTCTAGACATCTCATCACTCGGTGTTGCTTATCGATATGTTGTTAAAATTGAGCAGAAATTTAAGCACCAGAACAAACGGGAATTTGGGTCTGCAAATCTGCAACAACCAAAGTATGACAAAGACAACCCTAACAAACCGTCTCCTGAAAACCAGTCCAAGGCACACGAAAAGAAGGGTCATGGGAAGACAAAGAATGACACCAGAAAATGGGGTGATTTCCACAAAATCCCCTAGCACAACACCGATGAATATCGCTCAAAATAGTCATTGGTGGTCGAGATCAAAGACAAGAAGTCAACCCCTGATTCAGAATTTGATTCTGAAAAAACTGGTAAAGGACAGATCATTGACACAGACCCCACTCCTATTGTCGTCACCGTAGCAATTTAACCAGAAGAACCATCAGATCCTGAAGAGGGGGATCGCCTTTTTCATTCATAGATGTGGGTGAAGGGGACCCCGCTGCATTTTATTGTTGATAGCGGAAGCCAGAAAAACCTCATCTCAGAAGAGGTCATCAAACAGTTGGGATTGTCGACAACACCACACCTATAGCCATACAACATCGGGTGGCTTCGATAATGATGAGATCTCCGTGTTAGCCAACAATGTCGATTTTCATACGGCATCCAACCCTTCAAGGATGAGGTATTATGTGATGTTGCCCCACTGGATGTCTGTGATGTTCTCTTGGGACAACCATATATGTGGAGACACCATGTTGTTTATAAGTCTTGACCCCGTAGTGTCATTATTACTTAGGGGGGTCATCTCTACAGAATACCAAAGGTAATTCCAACTATTGTTCCACCTAAAAAGTGTCGCAAAGAAGTATCTCATACTGCAAAATTCAACTTCTTCACAATCTGTTCAAAAGGGGAACAAAAGGATACTACAACCACTACAGCCTCGCCCCCTGCACCTTCTATCCAACAGAAGCAGGTCGACAAGGTTGCAGGAAATCACAAATATTCCTTTTTCACACCTTCATCTCATGTAACTTGACTTGTTGAACAACCTCAGCTTCAACAGGTTCATGATAGACTTCCACAAACTAAACAATGCGACGTCTCCAGCAATACAAGCTGCTCACCAAGATGCAGATCCAACAAACGCTTTTCCCTCTCCCCTAGGAACCCAACACAATGGAGACAATTTCTTCCTAAGGATGGAGGATTGATCCAGGTGGATATCGGTGGCCACCCACCTTTTTCGACTGGCTCAAAATAGTTTTCTGACAATTTTGGCAATTTACTATTTTTAGCAGGTTTTAACTTCCAGGGTCATTTTGAGGGCCTAATTGAAGGTTTTTCGAGATCAATGTTCTCAATGATATTTTAATGCATGATTGAGCCCCCAAAATGAATCTCCTCGATGATACCTTTCCAACGAGCTATCATACGCCGAAAACAGAGATCGTATGCAAAAGTTACGACATCGGGAAGTTGATGTACTAACTTACCCAACCAAGGCCCACATGACTTTTGGCGCTTCATCTCCTAGGGTTAGGTTTTTTTATGTATAGGGTTTTTGGCATTCCTGATTATTATAAAAAGGCCTTCAGAGCCTCATTGTAATCATCTTCTTGAGAATGTGAGTAGCCGTCACATCTCTTCTCAGAGATAAGTTGCCACCACTCTAGCAAGTCTTTCACTCTGTATTTTTACAGTCTCTGTACATTTCTTTCATTAATAGAAATCATGTATTACTATATCTCTGTGTTTATGGTTGTATCTTTGATATATTTCTGTTATATTATTAGATATACACGATATCTCTGTGCATTTCTTTATTATATCTCCGCTCTCATTTCGTGTCGAAAATAATCTGGATCAGTGGTATCAGAGCAGGCTGCTCTTGATCATTTTTTCAGTGCATGTCCCTGACAAGGTTCGAGTATAGCAAGTTGGGTCTCAATCTTGTCTCTCTTGAAGACAATCGCTCTCTCACACCCAAGAAACCCTCAATGGCAGAAGAAAAGAAAAATGACGAAGGAGATGATCCTATCAATCTGTTGCTTGAGCAAGCTCTCACGCGACAGAGGGACGAAATGATGGAGAATTTTTCCCACATCCTTAAAAGCATGTCGATAGCATCAGATGCATATTCATCGAGTGGCCACTTTGGAGGCACCTCACCTTTCAAGGTACAAGTTAATTTTTATATTCTTGTATCTGAAGGACAAATAGATGCAGAAGCCCTAGAAAAATGGTTAAATCTGCTAGAAGGTTATTTCTTTGTTCATAATTTTTCCGACAAAGAAAATATCACCTTTGCACTCCTTAAAGCTCTCCCTCATGTAAAACATTAGTGGGAAACTTACTAGGAGCAAAGTTCCACAGAGGATTCTGGAATATATGGGGCCAATCCCACTTGGTATTTTTTTGTGGATGCGGTAAATGAACAGTATTACCCTGTTGGCAACTATGAGGACCAATACATGAGATGGACCACACTATGGCAAGAGAGAGGCCAAGCAGTTTCAGAGTTCACCAATACCTTCCATACCTTGTGCACCACACTGGGTATCAAAGACTCTGAGCGACATTTGGTTCTAAAATACCGTGGGGCTCTACACAGATACATCTAGACTAAAATGGATTTTCTGGACATCTCATCACTCGATGTTGCTTATCGATATGCTGTTAAAATTGAGTAGAAATTTAATCACTAGAACAAATGGGAATTCGGGTCTGCAAATCAGCAACAACCAAAGTATGACAAAGACATCCCTAACAAACAATCTCCTGAAAACCAGTCCAAGGCACAGGAAAAGAAGGGTCATGGGAAGACAAAGAAGAACACCGGAAAATGGTGTGATTTCCACAAAATCCCCTGGCACAACATTGATGAATGTCACTCAAAACAGTCATTGGTGGCCAAGATCAAAGACAAGGAGCCAAACCCTGATGTTGAATCTGATTCTGAAAACACTAGTAAAGGACAGATCATTGAAGCAGACCCCACTGCTATTGTCGCGACCACAACAATTCAACCAGAAGAACCAACAAATCCTGAAGAGGGGGAGTGCCTTTTTCATTCATAGATGTGGGTGAAGGGGACCCCACTGCGTTTTATTGTTGATAGCGGAAGCCTGAAAAACCTCATCTTAGTAGAGGTCGTCAAACAATTGGGATTTTTGACAACACCACACCTGCAACCATACAACATTGGGTGGCTTCGGCAAGGACGGGATCTCCGTGTCAGCCAACGGTGTTGATTTTCATACAGCATCCATCCCATCAAGGATGAGGTATTATGTGATGTTTCCCCACTGGATGTCTGTGATGTTCTCTTGGGCCAACCATATATGTGAAGATGCCATGTTGTTTATGAATCTCGACCCTGTAGTGTCATTGTTACTTTGGGGGGTCATCTCTACAGAATACCAGAGGTAATTCCAACTATTGTTCCACCTAAAAAGTGTCGCAAGGTAGTATCTCATACTGCAAAATTCAGCTTCTTCACAATTTTTTCAAAAGGGGAACATAAGGACATTGCAACCACTACAGCCTCGTCCCCTGCACCTTTTATCCAACAAAAGCAGGTCGACAAGGTTGCAGCAAAGCGCAAAGATTCCTTCTACACACCTTGCTCCCATGTAGCTCGACTTGTTGAATGGCCTCAACATTAATAGGTTCATGACATACTTCGACAAACTAAGCAACGTGACGTCTCTAGCAATACAAGTAGCTCACCAAGATGCAGATCCAACAAACGTTTTTCCCTCTCCCCCGAGAACCCAACACAATGGAGACCATTGCTTCCTAAAGATGGAGGATTGATTCAGGTGGATATCGGTGACCACCCACCTTTTTCGACTGGCTCAAAACAGTTTTCTGGCAATTTTGGCAATTTACTATTTTTAGCAGGTTTTAACTTTCGGGGCCATTATGAGGGCCTAATTGAAGTTTTCTTGAGATCGAGGTTCTCAATTATACCAAAAGGCATTATTCATCCCCCAAAATCAATCTCCTCGACGATACCTTTCCAACTAGCTATCATACGCCTAAAACGAAGATCGTAAGCAAAAGTTACGACCTTGGGAAGTTGATGTACTAACTTACCCAAACGGGGCCCACATGACTTTTGGCGCTTCATCTACTAGGGTTAGGTTTTTGGATGTCTAAGGTTTTTGGAATTCCTGTTTATTGTAAAAATTCCTTCAGAGCCTCATTGTAATCATCTTCTTGCAAATGCGAGTAGTCGTCACATCTCTTCTCAGAGATAAGCTGCCACCATTCTAGCGAGTCTTTCACTCTGTATTTTTACTGTCTCTGTACATTTCTTTCATTAATAGAAATTGTGTATTACTCTATCTCTGTGTTGATGGATGCATCTCTGATATATTTTTGTTATATTATTGTATATACGCGATATCTTTGTGCATTTTTTTATTATATCTCCACTCTCATTTTGTGCCGAAAATAATCCGGATCAGTAATATCAGAGCAGGCTGCTCTTGATCGTTTTTTCAATGTCATTCCCTGACGAGGTCCGAGTATAGCAAGTTGTGTCTCAAGATTTTCTCTCTTGAAGACAATCGCTCTCGCACACCCAAGAAACCCTCAATGGCGGAAGAAAAAAAAATGACAGAGCAGACAATCCTATCAATCTGTTGCTTGAGCAAGCTCTCACGCGACAGAGGGACGAAATGATGGAGAATTTTTCCCACATTCTTAAACTCCTGCCGATAGCATCAGGTGCATCTTCATTAAGAGGCCACTTTAGAGGCACCTCACCTTTCAAGGTACAAGTTAATTTTGATATTTCTGTATTTGAAGGACAGATAGATGCAGAAGCCCTAGAAAAATGGTTAACTCTGCTAGAAGGTTATTTCTCTGTTCACAATTTTTCCGACAAAGAAAAGATCACCTTCGCACTCCTTAAATCTCTCCCTCATGTCAAACACTGGTGGGAAACTTACTGGGGGCAAAGTTCCACAGAGGAGTCTGGAATATATGGGGTTGATCCCACTTGGAAATTTTTTGTGGATGTGGTAAAGGAACAGTATTACCCTATTGGCAACTATAAGGACCAGTACATGAGATGGACCACACTATGGCAAGAGAGGGGCCAAGCAGTTCTTTAGTTCACCAATACATTCCATACCTTGTGCACCAAGCTGGGTATCAAAGACTCTGAGGGACATTTGGTTTTGAATTACCGTGGGGCTCTACACAGATACATCCAGACTGAAATGGATTTTCTGGACATCTCATCACTTGGTGCTGCTTATTGATATGTTGTTAAAATTGAGCAGAAATTTAAGCACCAGAACAAACGGGAATTCAGGTCTACAAATCCACAACAACCAAAGTATGACAAAGACGGCCCTAACAAAAAGTCTGCCGAAAACCAGTCCAAGGCACAGTAAAAGAAGGGTCACGGGAAGACAAAGAAGGACACCGAAAAATGGTGTGATTTCCACAAAAGCCCCTGGCACAACACCGATGAATGTCACTCAAAATAGTCATTGGTGGTTGCGATCAAAGACAAGGAGCCAAACCCTGATTCTGACTCTGATTCTGAAAACACTAGTAAAGGATAGATCATTGATGCAGACCCCACTACTATTGTTGTGACCGCATCAATTCAACTAGAAGAACCAACAGATCTTGAAGATGAGGAGAAGAACCAGCAGATCCTGAAAAACCTCATCTCAGTAGAGGTCGTCAAACAATTGGGATTGTCGACAACACCACACCCGCAACCATACAACATCGGGTGGCTTCGACAAGGACGAGATCTCCATGTTAGCCAACAGTGTCAATTATCATACAGCATCCAACCCTTCAAGGATGAGGTATTATGTGATGTTGCCCCACTGAATTTCTGTGACGTTCTCTTGGGCCAACCATATATGCGGAGATGCGATGATGTTTATGAGTCTCGACCCCGTAGTGTCATTGTTACTTTGGGGGGTCATCTCTACAGAATACCAAAGGTAATTCCAACTATTGTTTCACCTAAAAAGTGTCACAGGGTAGTATCTCATACTGCAAAATTCAACTTCTTCGCAATCTGTTCAAAAGGGGAACAAAAGGACTCTACAACCACTATAGCCTCGCCCCCTGCACCTTCTATCCAATAGAAGCAAGTTGACAAGGTTGCTACAAAGCGCAAAGATTTCTTCTGCACACCTTCCTCTCATGTAGCTCGACTTGTTGAATAGCCTCAGCTTCAACAGGTTCATGACAGACTTTCACAAACTAAGCAGCGCGATGTCTCCATCAATACAAGCAGCTCACCAAGATGCAGGTCCAGCAAATGCTTTTTCCTCTCCCTTGGGAACCCAACGCAATGGAGACCATTGCTTCCTAAGGAGGGAGGATTGGTCCAGGTGGATATCGGTGGCCACCCACCTTTTCCAATTGGCTCAAAATAGTTTTCTGGCAATTTTGGAAATTTACTATTTTTAGCAGGTTTTAACTTCCGGGGCCATTTTGAGGGCCTAAATGAAGGATTTTCAAGATAGAGGTTCTCAAAATAACAAAAGGAATTATTTATCCTTCAAAATGAATCTCCTCGACGATACCTTTCCAACGAGCTATCATACGCCTAAAACGGATACCGTATGCAAAAGTTACGACCTCGGGAAGTTGATGTACTAACTTACCCAAACAGGGCCCACATGACTTTTGGTGCTTCATCTCCTAGGGTTAGGTTTTTGGATGTCTGGGGTTTTTGGCATTCCTATTTATTGTAAAAAGGCTTTCAGAGCCTCATTGTAATCATCTTCTTGCAAATGCGAGTAGTCGTCACATCTCTTCTCAAAGATAAGTTGTCACCATTCTAGCGAGTCTTTCACTCTGTATTTTTACAGTCTCTATACATTTCTTTCATTAATAGAAACCGTGTATTAATGTATCTCTGTGTTTATGGTTGCATCTCTGATATACTTCTGTTATATTATTGGATATACGCGATATCTCTGTGCATTTCTTTATTATATCTCCGCTCTCATTTCATGTCGAAAATAATCTAGATCAGCATCTACCTTGGTCTTCTTTATTTGGATCTTAATATGAAATATTTTTTTCATCACTTTCTCTTCATTATGATGAAGGCTACTCAGATTCACCTCCTTGTGAACTCAAATGCAGACAATATTCGCATCCACATCTGAGCTTCTTTCTACTTAGTTGCTTGAATCCATGCCTAGTATGTTATTATTCTTGGCATCCTTCTTATGGTTCTTTGGATTCATTTGTGGATGTAGCTTCCAACACTTATCTTCGATGTGACCATTGATATTACAAGGATTACAATGGTTATTTGGATCCTTGCACTAATGTGTAGTAGCTTTCATTTTCTTGTCTTTTCCTTTCCACTTTTTCTTCCCCTACTTGGAAGCATCTTGGTGATATTTCTATTTAGAACCACTTTGTTGTCCTTTCTTATGGCTTATGTTCTCAAGGTATTGTGCCTACACATAGGCCTCATCAACCGTCCTAAGTTTGAAGAGAATCACTTGTTTCCATGGATGGTTGTGTAGAACCCACTATATACTTAAGGAGTATGTATGGGTTCTTGGGATATATGTTAAGCATAATTTTCATTTTTTTGAACTTGGTGGTGTAATCTTGCACACTCTACCCTTGCCTCTGCTTAAAGTGATGCCAATGGATCTATTCGTACTTTACATAATTAATAAGGTAGAGCCAGGACTTGATGAGGGTTTTGAACACCTCCCACTTAGTTATTGGTGGATTTCCCTCTAGCCTAAGTGTATCTGTGTGACTTTCCCACCATGTTAGTGCATGGCCTCTAGTTTCAGTCAAGCAAATGAAATTCTCTACTCTTCATCTATATTATGGACACTGAAATACACTTCTAACTTTTGCAACTAATGATTCAAATCAACAACATCGATCTCACCTTGGTAGGGATTGATGTCCACTTTTTCTTCCATTTTAAATAGAGGTTGTCAAGGAGTGATGGAACTGAAACTTTGTTGCTCTTTCTCAGGCTCTTTTTTTAATTCCTTTTCTCGGTCTTCACTATCTCCCAATTTCTTATCCAAACCAACTTTTGAGCTAATGCCACCAACCTCCCTGAAATTTCCAAACTCATTCACTGGCACCACCATGAGGAGGGAACTGTTGCAAGAGATATCACCAACTTGTTCTTATAACCTCACAAATCTCTCCTCTATTGCATCTTGAGAGTTGTTATGAATGGACCCATATACCATGGCTAGGTTTATGTGACCTCCTTCTTAAGCCAATTTATGGATCTTGCAACTTCCACAAATACCCCAAAGAAAACTGCTCTAATATCAATGTGATTTGTAAATTATCATGGATATTCCACTGGAACAGGTTCATCCAACATATATTGCAATATTATGAAATGTTTTATTATTCAAATTTTTTCCTTAGTTCCCATATTTATTATTACTAGCTTAATGCTCAAATTTATGAAAATAATTGAAATACAAAAATGAAAGAACAAGCAAATGAACACACCATCCACACAAATGAACACAACATGTATCCCAGGAAACTCGATACAGGAGAAAACTCATCCAGAAAGTGAGGCCTATACTTTTCTCTCTATTCTTCGGTTATGAAAATGCAAATACAAAGAAAGGGGCACTCACTATGGAGTTGCCTTTGACACCGTGTATTGAATGGATACTACATAATATTATTCCTCCTCTATTATGCTCTTAAACCCCACTCCTAGGTGCTCTACTCAACTATGGAATAAGTATAATGCTAAAAGAACATAATCCCCTCTCCTCCTAGCAGGCCAACATTTAACATAGTTTGATAGTCGTCCAGGGTTAGACTTTTTGCATGCCTCAACCCTCAATTAGCATTAGGGTTTTGGACCTTGTATATTCTTCCTGAAATTCCACACATGGCTATCCCCACACATGATTAATGGGGGTTGATGTGGCATTCACTTGGTACCATGTTGGTCAAAAAGGTAGGTCAACTTGTGAGTGACATAACTTTTGCATACGAACTCTGATTGATGTGATTTTCACACCGTTAGATATCTCTCAATGTGTAATACAATGTCAAGGGGCTATGAGTTATGCTCACAAATTTTTGACCCCAAAAAGTGTCATTTGACACCTCAAAATGGCTCTAGAAAGTTTCAGACCTCAAATCTCTAAATTAGGCCCTTCAAGCCAATTCCTCCAATTTTTCCACCCATAAGATACCCAGATAAATGAAAAATTATATAATGACCCATTTTGGATCAGAGGATCAATGAATAGATGAAACAGTAAAATTAAAGGCATCTATGGAGGGATGTACTAAAGCGTAGAAACATAAATTGGAGGAGCTTTTGTAGGTGTACACATAAGTGTTCTAGGAGCCTAAAGGGTTACACCTTAGAGGGAAGTGAATCATGAGATACAATCATTTCTTGAATCCACATTCCCCAAAATTGGGTTGTATAGATAGTTCATCTTGGAAGTAGATGAAGTGAATAAATAGTTGTAGTAGCTATTGGAGCGTGGAATAATTTGACCAATCACTTCACCTTGTGGGTCACATATCATCATAGTACCCAAGAAGGAATGGGCTTGGATAATTTTTGTATTGAATACATATATGTGAATAAGATCACCCTCAAGAATCGATACCCTATGTCGATTATTGATGACTTGCTAGATCTATTGCAGTATGTCGAGTACTTCACCAAGTTGGATCTCAAATCAGGATACCACTAAGTACGCTTTAAATAATAATAAAACACCTGGAAGACCTCTTTCAAGGCAATTCAAGGTCTCTATGAATAACAAGTAATTCCCTTTGGTTTATGCAATGATTTAACTACATTTATGTGTTTGATAAATGGTGCATTGCCTAAATTTCTAGTCTCATTTGTAATAATATACTTAGATGATATATTAGTTTATATCTCTACTTGGGAAGAGCATATCTCACATGTCATGTAAGTGTTAGGGACCCTGAAAAATCATCAAATAATGGCAAACCTTAAGAAATGTGGATTTTCTTAGAAATAATTGATGTATTTGGTGTCTGTGATTGGTGGAGGGAGCTCAAGATTGATTTTGCAAACATGGAGGCCAACATCAAGTGGTCAATTCCTACTAGTGTCTCTAAAGTTAGGATATTTTTTGGGGTAGAACAATTCCTATAAAATTTTATAGCATCCTTTTCAACTATGGCTACACCACTCCATGCAATAACAACTAGTGGTAATAGTTTCCAATGTGGAAAGGATCAACATAAAGCTTTTGAATAGATGAAACAAAACATTAGTAAAGTACCAGTTCTTGCGTTGCCCAATTTGTAGAAGCCATTTGAATTGGAGAAATATGCAAGTGGATATGCTATGGGAGTGATCTTAATGCAGGGAGGTAAGATGGTATGCCTTGATTCTAAAATGTTCCATGGTGGAGTCCTGAACTACCCTACATATGGAAAGGAACTCTATGCTTTGGTTTAAGTTGTTAAGAAATGGAAGCACTATCTAATGGGAAAGGGAATGATCATCCACACTTATCACCATCCACTGTAGTATTTATATGCAAAGAATAAGCTTCAACAAACCATACACTACAAATAGATGGGATTTTTACAATAATTTCATCTAATAATTAAATATAATAAGTGAAACACTAATAGTTGGAATATATGCTTTCAACGCCACCCACATCCAGAATCGTAGCTTTGGGAAATATTATGCACATGGATCCTTTTACCCTTGATGTATACAAAAATGTATACATAGAAGATGAGGACTTCAAAGAGGTGCTTGAACAACTGCAAGGTGAAGTTCATGTAGAAGAAGGTGACAAAGGCTAACTATCATCTCCAAGACAGGTTGCTATACAAGCTAGACAAGCTCTATGTTCCTAAAGGTGAAATATTGAAACTTATTAGAGAGGTTCACACATTCAATTTCCATGACATTTTGGTGTGGGGAAGACAATTTCCAACTTACAGAGGTATGTATATTGACCTATAATGAAAGAAGATGTAGCTTAATTTATTAGAGTATTCATACTTTGTTGTATTGACAAACCTGGTAATAGGAAGCAACATTTATACCATCCCTTATCTACACCTACTAGACCATGGGAAAACATGTCCATGAATTTGAAGGGAGGTTTTACAAGAACTGGAAAGGGACACAACAAACATGTTCTTTGAAAAGGTCTAAGTGACTTTGGGATAGCAAGGAGTATCATCTCATATAAAGATATTGTATTTCTCTTTCCTTTTTTACTACACTTTGGGAGAAGACGAACACCAAGTTGAATAGATCCATAGCTTTCCATCCATGGATAGATGCACATACACAAGTAGTGAATAAGCCATTGGTTTAGATTTTGAGGGGTTACAATCATAAGCATTCTAGGACCTAGGATGAAAAATTGACTTATATTCAACACTCTTATAATAGGGCAATCCACACTTCTACTAGCAAGTCCCATTTTGAAACTATCTTTGAATATTTGCAACCTTTACCCTTAGATTTTGTATATGGACATCAAGGAGGAGTGAGGGAAGAAACCACATCATAAGCGTTGAAGGTTGAAAATTTCATTGATAATATTAGGCAGATCCATTTGCAAATACACGAGTCGTTGAAGAAGTCATGAGAAAAAGTACAATTCCTGGCATGATCATCATAGAGTTGAGAAGACATTCAAGGTGGGAGACAAAGTATGGTTGTATCTGAATAAATAAATCTGCAAGGTCCTGGTAAGAATATTAATACTTTGCGGTATGGTCCTTTTGAAGTGTTGGAGAAAGTAGGTGATAGCGCCTGTGGAATTATTCTACCCCCATAAATGCACATTTACTCAGTAGTGAATGTGGCAAATATAGATTTCTATGAACCTTTCATGTTGGACCAAGAAAATTAAGAGAAATTCTTACCTACCATAGAGCACTTAGCACCAAAACCATAGGCAGAGTTAACAAAAGATATAGTTTTATATAAGAAGTTCAGAACAATCAGACGTGGCTAGCATGAAGTCTGGTAGGTTGGGTTAAAAGGACAACTTCCAGGTAAGGCCAAATGGACTACAAAGAGAAAGTAGAGGAGAAATTTCCTCACCTCCTTTAATAAACTCTTTTGTGTAGCAAAATCCTCCATAAATGGGGACGTATGATCTGCAATGGATCATTATATAATTTTTCATCTATTTTTGTACTTTTTGGGTGGAAAAATTGGAGTTATCGACTAGTAAGGCCCATTTAAGGGGTAGGTACCACTTTGGTGATTTGGGGTCCAAAAACTTATGAACCCTATTTGAGGCATTAAATGGTCATTTTTTGCGTAAAACATTTGAGAAAAGGGTTTCCAAACTCTTGATGTTATTCTACACATTGAGATATCTCTAATGGTGCAATGATCACCTTCATTGGAGTTTGTACGAGGAAGTTATGCCTCTAGTAAGTTGACTTATCACATTAATCACCATGATACCAAGTGGATGCCATGTCATATTCCATTACTCACACATGTGGAGCTATCCACATGTGATTTTTCAAGAAGATTCTAGAGGGTTCAAAACCTCAACCCTAATTAGGAGTTGAGGCATGAAAAATCACCGACCCTAACCCTAGATAACTATCAGGCCATGTTAAATACAGGGTTTCTAAGAAATGAATGGGTTGCAATATTATTGTATTGTTTATTGTTCCATAGTTGAGCAAAGCATATGGGAGTGGGATTTTGGAGTAGAATATAGGAAGTGGAAGATCTTGTAGTAGCCATACTAGCCACAGTGCCCATGTCAACTATGTAGTGAGTGATTTCTTTGTATTTGCATTTAATAAATAAGAAGAAAAGAGCAAGGCATAGGCCTCACCTTCTAGCTAGGTTTTTTATTGTTTTCCTAGGATACATGTTGTGTTGATTTTGTGGATGGTGTGTCATTTGCTTAGCTTCTTTCATTTTATTTTCAATTTATTTTAGTATTTTGTGTGTTAAGCTAGTAATTTTAAATCCGTAAATCTAAAGTAAAACACTACATAATAAGAGATTGCATAATATTGTAAGATCTATTATGACACACTGTTCCAATGGAATATCCATGATAGCTTTTAGATATGTTATGACTATTGGTTGTATCATGGTAAGACTAGACCTAATGGAGGGTTTAATAAAGGAGATGATTATCGAGAGAGGCCCTATTTATTATAATCAAGTATTGAATTACTCTGGGGTCCCCTTCAGATGTGTTAGATTCCATCTGTATGTGCTCTTGGTAGAAAACTATGCTCTCAAACATAATAAGAAGATTTGGGTTAAGAAAGAAGTATTAAAACTTGATGAGGAGGTTGGTGAAAATAGTTGTAACAAATCATTGGAGGATGGGTCAATGCAGGATGGAGTGGGTTCTCATTTGAAGTAATCCAAAATGGAGTAGTAACCTCTCAACAGAGTTAGAAAGGAAGACTTTGAAAAACCTTTTTTTCCCTAAGGATTTGTTGTGTTAGGAGGTTGGAATTGAAGGTTTTAAGGAAGAAATGTTACATACACAAGCATGTGTTGGAGAGGGTAAGACAATCCTTGAAAAATCCTTTGTCAATTGTGTTTCTTTGGGATTTGTTGGGGTAGAGAGGAAGATGAGGATGAGATTGGATAAGAAGGATCTTTTTTTTTCATTTGGATGTTGATAAGAATGTTAAGGTGGCTTCACCTACCATAGTTTATGAGATATTGTTTAATGGGGAGATGATGAAGCCTATAATTCCATAAAAGGTAGTGAACCTTCAGATATACCCCATACTTCATTAGAGGGGGGAGGGGTATTTGAGGGTTTTGCTCAATATTTCCTTCTACCTAGATCATTTGGAGCAAATAAAAAATATCAAGGGGTATGGGTTGGTTTGGGGATGAATCATTTATTTGGTTTTTTAGGGACTAGAAGGTGTAGGACGTCTTTGATGTCCCTAGTGTAGGAAAAATACAAGAAGGATATCTTGGTTGGAAAACAATGCCTTATTAAAGGGGTCCTCAGAGAAACCCACACCCCTAGAGTGTGTGCTCCATGATTTTTATGTATTTTAATGTGAGAGGGAGGGGGATTCCCTCAAAAAAATAGGCCCTTTGTAGGCTTGTGGACTTGCACAAGATTCATGGTCTATTGTTGCAAGAAATAATTGGTGATGGTGAGAATTGTGTGTGTGTGTATGGGAAAAAATTCAGAGAGATTGAGGTTTTTGTTTTTTGGATCCTATTGGTAGATCTAGGGGATAAATTTTGGCATTGAAAAAATAGGTTTTAACTATGTTAATACTTTCTCTATTGATTTAGGGCTAGGCACAATTCTTTTCACATAGGAGTTTGGTGAGAAAATCAAGTCATAAATATCTATAGGCCATATGTTAATCATGTGGCTTATTGGGATAAGTTTTTCACCATGATTTTCAAAGGAACCTCATTATCAGAGTTGATATGAACTTTTCCTTGGGGAGGGGTGAAATCTGGGGTTCAATTGAAAGTGTGGATGCCCTCTTTGAATATTTTGTGCAAAATTTGGATGATTTGAGTCTACATGACATAGAGCTCATGAAGCTTAATCTGACCTAGAGAAACATGAGGATTGGTCAAGGAAGGATACCAAAACAACATAATAGGTTTTTTCTTAGTGATTCTTTTATGGGTGATTCAATCAAATTAGGCATTGGATAGGCTCGATTGGAGGGTCTAATCACATGCATGTGTATTTGGATATTGTAAAAGATGGGAAGAAACCTCCTATCCCATTTAAGTTTAACTATACATGGATAGAGGATATGGATTTCATAAGTTTGGTAAAGGAGGCATGATCCCCCTTTGATGAGTTTTCGATAGAATCAACTACTCTTCAGTTCTTAAGGAACCTAAGGAATATCAAACAATTATCAGCAAAATGTGCACACAAGAAAATGATGAATGATTTGTAAACTATTGTGGATATTTCATTGGAATAGTTTGTCACAATAGATCTTGCAATATATATGGAGTTTCCATAGACACCGTGGTCAATATGGAAGCTACAAGATCCTCCAATTTTTATTTTCTTCTTGAAAATCCCACTCCCAAATGCTCTCCTCAACTATGGAACAATAAACAATGTAATAAGAATGGAACCCCTTCCATACCTATCAGCCCAATATTTATTATGGCCTCATAGTTAGGGTTGGTATTGTTGCATACCTCAACTCCTAATTAGGATTAGGGATTTAGAACCTCTAGAATATTCTTGAAAGTCCACATGTGATTAGCTCCACATGTGTGAGTAATGGAAGTTGATGTGGCATCCACTCAACATCATGATGGTCAACTTGATAGGTCAATTTGTTGGAAGCATAACTTCATCATACAAACTTTGATTGAGGTGATCTTCATGTCGTTGGGAAGCTCTCAATGTGTATAAGAACATTGAGAGGTTGACAACTTCATTCACAAGGTTTTGACCACTAAAAATACCATGTAAGGCCTCAAACAAGCTCTAGAATTTTTCAGACACCAAATGACCAAAGTGGGACATGCCCCTAAACTGGGCCTTGTTACCACACAAACTAGCACCTTTAGATTAAAGTCCCAAAAATAGGGTACTAGCCTTGTGTGGATCTAGGAGGTTGGCCACTGTCACCTCACCAACTCTCCTCTGCACTTTAGGCTAGAGTTTAATGGAATCCTAACCAAGGGGGGCTTCCTTATTGGTCAACAAGGCTCACTTTTTGTAGTAGGAATGGGAGTAAAGAGAACCTAGCCACAATTTTGATGGAAAAATAAATGAAAAAGAGGGGCTTGTGGTGAAGAGTGAATAGGATATCGGTGCCTATATTGCTTGGGCTATGGGGTCTCAACCATTCTTGATTATTTTTCCTCTTGTCTTGTTTGTTGAAGTCCCAAACATCATAAATATTTCTGAGATGAGCATCAAACTAAGGAATATGAAGCCTTACAATGATTATAGGGAGGATAATTCTAAATAAATTAATATAAGTATTGCAAAGTAAATCATATACTAAACCTAGGGTAAGGAAATGAAACCCTAATATATTCACCCCCAATACAATAGATCTATCCGATAATTTAACAAAGAAATGAAATAGAAAAATGATTCATACCTCACTTGCAATGTTTAACTTGTAATAGCTCCTCAATAAAAACTTGCAACTCAAATCCTTCTATGATTACCCTAGAACAAATACTAAAGAATAGACAATATTACACAATATCTTTGCAAAGGTGCGACAAGCTTCTTCCTAGTATTTTCCACTAATCCAATCCATGTACTACAAAATGGAGAGAGAAAACCTTTATATAGGTTTTATCTCAACTCTCCTCTCCAATAAAATAATATTTTCCTAAGAAAATATAACTAACTAGGGGGGTGAATTTGATCAAAACCCCATAGAAAAATGCCTGGATACAATGCTCTAGATGGTTTTAGTGCCACATGTCTCCTTCTTCCATCCTTATCTTCATGCAAAAGAAAAATCTAGATTTTGTTTGTCCTCCTCATGTGTAAAATAATGATAAAAGGCTTGGAAAAATAGGAAGGGATAATTTCCAATAGCGTAGTCTAAGCATTCTACATTTTTACCCTTTTCAGTCGTGTTTTTCTGATAAGTTTTGCCCAAAATCTGGCTATAAATTTCGAAGGATAGTTGGAATTGCAAATTTCAGTGTTGAGATTACGTATTTCAGGTGCCCTGGGGGTTTTGAGGGTGTTGAATCGATTTATGCATTTAAAAATGCAATTTAAGTAATGTAAAATTGTGATTTCGCCAACAATTACATTGCCAGATTTCAATGATAGTTGTCGAAAAAAGTAAAATATGTAGAATGTTTAGACTGTGCCATTTCCAATTAGTGTGCATGAATGCCAACTGTAAAACTTCATGATGAGGGTGATTTCCTAGAAATAACCACCTCCAAATAATAATATTACTTGGTAAGGAGAATTTCTTAGAAAATGAGTGGTTTTCCATGTGTAAAGCCTCATTTATGGGGGCGCTCTTCTAGAAATGTATGCCACTGCCAAGTGTCATGCTTGAGTGCTCTTTCTAGAATCCCTTTGACCAAGAAAACTCTAAAATAATCCTTTATCAAGTGTTCCCTTGGTACTTGTGCCTTTTGGACCACTTTGACTGAAATAAACACATAAAATTGTGCTTTTTGTTCACATTTAAACCTTCACCATGCTTGAATTCGCCCTAGAAAAGAGAATGAGTGCACCCTTGAAGAATGTGAATTTGTGTCCACTTTGACCAAGTCAGCCTTGAAATTATCATTCTAGAAGGGGCACCCTTGACACTTGTGCAAATGGGTCTTCATCAAATCCATGATATCTCCTCAAAATGTGTGCAAATGGGTTCCCTTTTTAACCAAGTCAAACCATCACTAGTCACTTCACATGTGTGGAAGGTGTGAACAAGGTCATGCAAGAAGTGGATAAGTCTTCATAGTGGAGCGCACTATCTAGGGACGTGTGCATGAGTGGATATGGTGGATGAAGTGGAAGGATAAACCCTAGGGCACATGGATAATAAGCTCCTAGTCAAACATGAAGACCAAATAAATCCTCAAAACTTAGGTCAAAGGATAACAATGTATCATGAAAAGGTTATCACGTATGAGAAAGGATATTATGAGGCTAGGGTGAATTGGCTTTTTGTCATGTGTTTTTGCTTCAACCTATGTGCCAAAGGGGGAAGTACTAACTTAAGTTGTGTACCCCATGGACATAAGGTTTTGTTCCCTAGTGAATTTAGGAATAAAACTTAGGGAATTAAGCATCAACAACATTTAAATATTAATAGACTAGTATTTCACTTCAATACGTGTCAAAAGGGGGAATTCCTAGTCTCATGTGTACCACATGGACTTTAAGTTACAACTCCTAGTGACCAATTAGAAAGTTAAACTTAGGGAAAAGGTCTCAATGAAGAATTAGAACATAAAGTGCTAATAGACCAATACTTAGGCACTCAACCTAAGTATTGGGATTTTAGTTTTTTAATTAAAATATCCCAAAGTAGTTATACGTGTTCATATTGGAAAAAGTGATAATACAAGAATTGAGAAGTTATTATAAGGTAAGACTTAAGAGTTTAAGCTAATTATGCCACCTAGGAGATGGAATGAAGTGGAATGTAGGTGTAATTGAGAGCTTTTCCCAAGGAAAATGTCAAGATGTGATGTGATACATAAACAACCTAGGTAAAATAGTGAGAAATGGTGCAAATGTATGTAATAAGTGTATTTTACCTAGGAAAAAGTTATAATATGCTTGTAATAAACAATTTGCCTAGGTAAAACTATGGAAATGACATGAATATAAATGGAACTAGGTAAATGCATCACAATGTTAGAGGAAAACCATGCAACACTAAATGAAAGTGACTAGGTGACCACCATGGTGAAGATTTGTGAAGAAACATATATACCCCTGAAGAAACCTCCACCAACATTCCAAACTTTTGAAGGCTAGAATCACACCACCAATCTGCACAAGTCCATTTACCACTCATGTTAACATGAGGGGTTACAGGCCTTACCAACCAATAACTCCAATTTTTTCACATACAAAGTACCAAAATAGATGATAAATTATAAAAATATCCATTCTAGATCAACAAATGTCTCCAAAAAACTCATATATGCTTCCACAAATGAGCTAATAGAGTTTTCTATATCCCCGAAGACATTAGGAAATGAAAACTCTAGAGGTAAACTAGGGATATTTACCTAGAAAGGAATAGCGTATGAATTCTCCAATTTTGCATCAAAAATGTTCAATTCTTAAGTATTAGGGGAGTTGAGTCCTGACACCATCTATTCTTTAAAATATTCTCCATGTTCTCTATAGATAAAAAAAAGGAAAGTTATTGAACATCTGGCTAGAAGATGAAATTGAGGGCTATAACCTAGACTTGGTTCCTAATCTTGACTGAACTAGGCCCTTATCATTTTCTCACATATTCTTCTACCCTAAAAAAGTCTAACCAATGCTTGCGAGGCCAACCCAATAACTTGATGCATTTTTATATCATCCCCCAAAACCAATTGGATTGGGTTCCCCTTCTTGTGAACACATTGCTTTATTCTCTGTGGAGATGAATCTCCACCACTTTTCATTTGACCTCCCTCCCTACCAAGATACCTAGGAGAGGCCTTTGGTCCTTTCTCCTTATCAGCATGCCACTTCCCTACTTTCTGGAATATGTTAAGGCCAACTATACCAAGCAAACCCTCAACCCCTCTTAATGTCGTTAATGACCTCACCACTAGATCCTTCTCTATCGGTATCAGATTCTAAGAAGGAAGAGGAATGTGAACTATTTGTGGAATAGAATCAAAGGAGAAACATATGAATATGGAATACAATGAAAAACACCTTTTACAATACCACAACTCTGAAGGGGGTTTCATACATCACTTTTAGGATCCCTAAAGTTGTCTCAAGCTTGAAACCCTAAAGTAATCAAGGGATCTCCACCATTTATTGTCTGGTGATTCCCCCTTAGATGATCCTCACCATCCATGTATAATGACAAATCTTAAAATGTCAAATCTTCATGAGACAACTAACAAGAGGACCAATTACCTCATCCATCCTCTATGCAAATCCACTATATTATCATATGTAATTTTCATAGTTGCTTCCAAACCTTAGGGAAATCTTCCCCTCCTACAAAATGCTACCTCTGTTAGTGATGCTTCCTATTCATAATATAAGTTATCTGATCCATCTAATTTTTCTTCATCAACCCATCTATTCTTAATTCAACTATTCATATGAATAGAAAACTATGAAAATATGTGTACTCTTTCTTCAAAAACTCCTTAAGAATATGAAAAATACAAGCCTCTTTCAACATCAATAAATTGTTGTACAATCTCATCTACCTATTCTTTATTAAATAGTTAGCAAGAAAACAAAATTATACATAAAGTTTAAATATAAAAAATAATTTCCACTTTCCTTTTAATATGGTTAAAAAGGATAAATAATAAAAAATAAAATAAAAGTAAGTTGAAGATGTAAACTAAAATTTAAAATTAAAAGACCTCCATATTCCTATTAATGTTGTGAGAAATCTCACTTTCCAAACAGGTTGAGTTCCCCTTAGTTGGGTTTTCTTCAACTAATACAACTAGAACAAGTGGACACTAACATTCTAGATTTCCATCAATTTACGCATGAAATAAGAGAGGAAGAGGAAGAGAAAAAAACACATTTTTCGGAGGTTGTCCTCATTGATCCTTATCATTCCAATGTTGGATCCAGTCCAGGTATAAACATAGTCTACCTGCAAAGAAACATAACTATCCTCTTCTACTACTACTTGTAACAAGTTAAAAATAAGCTATCATAACCAGGCCAAAATCATTTATACATAAACTTGAAAAGAGATGAAAATAAGGAAATAGGCCAAGTTTATTAATATGAGAAACAATGGAACTTACAATCATGATGTGTTGCAAGCCTCCTCCAATGCTCCTCCTATCCAACCCCTTACAATATGCTGACGAATAAGATAGAGGTTTGATATACTTCAGACCTTAATTCTTTCTAATATTTTCACCCTTGAGAGACCTTGCTTATATAGAGGCTTTGGGAGGTTCAAAAAACTTATAATATCAAGGGAAGGTAGATATATTTCTTCCATAATTTAGGATTGATTACCCAAAAAGGAGAGACTCGAGCCTATGAATCATCCCTCGATCATAACCACTAGAATAATCTCAGAGTCAAATCATAGAATAAGGTGGGAATCGTTAAAACCACCCTAACATGGCTAATGCTCCCAGTGAAACTAGCAGGAGGCGTCAGTGACACTCCCTGATGGTCTATCAAGGGGCGTCACCCTGAGAGTGACGCTCCCTGAGCCATAGCAAGGGGGCATCAATGCTCCAACTCAGCCAAAAAACAAGGGGAAAGATATGTGTTTGACCTTCAAGAAGTGGATTTTCTTCTCTTTGATGACTAGGAAACCTGACCAAATGTTTTTCATAGTGTCGGGGATGCAGAACCAAGGTACGACACTAAGATGTGACAATTTTTCATGTAACGTATTTCCCCCCAAAGTGCAAGGTTAGAAAAACATTGATGGTCGAAACACTTTACAAAATGATGTGCGATAAGGGGTGTTGGAATAGTAGAGTCGGATGGAAGTTGCAAGAAAACATCAAATAACATATATATGAATCATCCTAAGGGAGGCATACCCATTGTCACATACCTACTATGGCATAATAAATTTTTCGTCGATTACTCGAGGATCAGAATCCCCGAGATACTTACGGGGGCCTAGCGTCAGCTAGTTCCTCATATGTCCACCTCCATGTGATCGTGGGTCACGACTACGGGTCGAACTAGTACGACATCTTTTCGCACTTCGCGACTCAGTGCTACTAGAACGTCGAGTCTTTCGACTCTGCAAACTTTGAAGCTTGAAATAGTGAAACGTCGAACCCCGACAGGGCTAATGAGTGGCAAGTTTCCCGCTTGGGGTCTTGTCCACATGACCCTGTTCCGTGTCCACGTGCTTAAGCGAGCCAAGCGCTTATCGGCTTTTTGCGGTTCGGGGAATTTCAATGCATGACTTCTACCTTTCCCCATTCAAATCCCCGGAAATTTTGAGGTCTCCAAAGTTTCCCTCCAAAGGGAGATCGACGGTTGTAAGCCTCCCCTGATCTAATGGTATGGATCCTTTCGGGGTCTCGGTACTCGGGAATTCAAAATGCAATGACTCCAAGACTCCTTGTCATTCAAATCTCTGAATTCCGTTATGGGAATTTGTGTAAGAGATCGACGACTCTTAAGAGTGTGGATCCAACAGTCCACAGGATTTCAGTACTTTTCCCGAAACTTTGACAGCTCGCCATGCGTCTCCTCTGATGGACGGTCCAGATTCTTTCAGGACTTCTCCTCTCCATTATAGCGCATATCAGGATTTCGCGATTTGAGGGGGCAAGGTTTTCTGGCCCTCTGGTTTCCTGGATGCTGAAACATCGACTGAAAGCCACGTGTCCCTCCGATGGACGACGAAAACCTTCAGCCAAGATCAACGGTCGTGATCTTTTCGGGATGATCAACGGTCACGATCAAATCCCAGCTTTCCTTAACCTTATTGACACCTCACGCCATTTCAGGGTTTTGGTGATCGAGATTTCGTGACTCATGAAGACAAGGGTTCTTTCCCTTCGATTTCCCAGGTGCTGAAACGTCGAAGCGCTTACCAGCAGCCACGTGTACTCTATAGATGGTCGGTCCAGGTACTTCCATGGATCATGGGGTCTACGGTCCCGATTTCTTCATTTCTTGCAAGGGTAAAAAGGGTCGTGGCATTAATGCCTACATCTTTTCCTCAAATCTAATGGTCATTACAGACCTTGGATCCTTCGAAAGGATTTCGTCCGTTAATCGAGTCTTAACCACACACTTCCATTTTGAGATCTTGCAAATCAGGGTTTTGGGACTTGCGAATATGTGAGGACTTGCACTTGGATACCTCGGGTGAAAAAACACCGAAACATCATAACTTATGAGAACCACTCTCTCTCTCGTGCCGGATTTCTAAAGCGTACACTATCAAATCCTCTTTCAAGTTCTTGGTAAGGTTCGCCAGATTTGAAAGCCCGACTGGAAGGTCTTCAGAGGTCTCCGAGCTATTAACTCATGTGACTGGATAGTGATCCATCTCGAGGGCGTATTAAGACGATAGTATTATACCAGGGGTTTACCCCGTCTCTGGAAAGTGAGGGGACTTTCCCAAAAAGGGTGCCCTTGTGGGAAGGTCTATCTGGGACATTACCTGAGGCAATTAAGGGAATAAATTTCCTGAACACAGACTTGAAAACTAAGTTAGTTCAGTGGATACATATATATATAAATGTCAGTCATGTGGAGTCATTCTATTTATACGCAAGTAACCACTATTTCTGATCATAATCCACCACACAGACATTATTATACAAAATCCATTCATAATTTCACAACCTTGAGCATACATGTCATATTATTCAATTCAAGATACAAGATATAACACTTATCAGAAAAACACCAAGTTTGATGCAACCGCTGAGAGGGGTGCTCGTTTCCACCCAACCATAAGCTCGGCGACTCCCAACGGATTTACCACTAGCCACCCCCGAGCTGAGACCATGATGCTGCGAGACTGCATCTATGTTTGTTAGTGACCGAGAATGAAGGTTACTCTCCTTCTTCTCCGCTATCACTCACTCTGTATTTTTCCAGAGTTCTTTCCCTCTTCTTTCCCTCGCGTCTACCCCCTTGATCGTCCACTCTTCCTGCCTTTTCTCCTTTCGGTGAGGTTGCGTGTGGCACGATCTTCCTCACGGTGGTCAGGTCTGAGGACTCTACGGATGGGCGGTTCACCCCCATCCCTCATTACTCATGAGGAGCCCTTTACCTACCAACCTGGCAAGTCATTTAATTCAGGGCCAACGAGCTACTCTTGGTTCTCTGGGCCAGTGAAGTCCAAATACGATATTGGTTTTGGTGGAAGTTAACGCCACCATTCTAGGTGCCTTCCACCACCTTTCTTCAGCCATCATGGTCTCTTTTTTCGGCACCTTCCCCTCTTAGCAGTCCTGCAATACATATATATATATTTATATTATTATTTACATTCATCGACCTTTTCCACAAGGTCCGTTCACATCACACATTCACATTTTTGAGTTTGCCACAGTTCTTGGCCAGTATAGTTATTTTTATAGACTGGGGGAAACAGGATGTTACAATTCCCTCCCCCTTAAAGGAACATTGTCCTCAATGTTCTTATCTATCAACATGACATGCATGTACAAAAGTAAACAAAATCGGATATATCTGTCTCATGGCGTCCTCCATTTCCCATGTAGCCTCATCTGGGCCAAAATGTCTCCACCGCACCTTGACCTTTGCAATGGTTCAGTTTCAGAGCAGGGTTTCTTTTCTGTCCAGTATGCACTGAGGTTCTGGTAGAAATTATCCCTCCGGTTCCACCTGGATCACAGACCAGTCAATTATATGGTTAGCATCATGTACATATTTCTTCAATAATGAAACATGGAAAACATTATGTGCTTTTATTGTGGGAGGTAGAGCTAGCCTATAGGCTACAGGTCCCACTCTATCTAGAACCTCAAAGGGTCCACAATACCGAGGTGCTAACTTGGCACAAGCTCCCATTTTCAGGGAACTTTTCCTGGGCCTAAATCTGAGATATACATGATCTCCCATTTTGAACTCTCTTGGAGTTCTCTTTTGTTCGGCATAACTTTTATGTCGGTTCTGGGCGACCTTCAGGTTTTGTTTTATCTAAGTCACTTGTTGTTCCATTTCTTTCAACATGTCGGATCCAAAATAAATTCTGTTTACGGGATTACTCCAACTGACTGGAGTATTACACGGCCTACCATAGAGGACTTCGAAGGCACTCATCTTTAAGGATGCTTGGTAGCCGTTGTTGTAGGCGAATTCCACCAGTGGCAGGTAGTCCTCCCACTTCCTAGGTTGATGCATTACATGCATTCTTAGCATATCTTCAAGTATTTGGTTCACTCTTTCTGTTTGTCTGTTGGTTTGAGGGTGATAGGCGGTGCTAAACAACAATTTGGTTTCTAAACCAGCCATCAATGATTTCCAAAAGTTGGAAGTAAATTTCGTGTCTCTGTCAGACACGATCTCTTTCAACATACCATGTAGTCTGAATATCTCCTTCATGAATACTTGGGCGATATCGATTGCTTTGCAAGTGGACTTGACAGGGATAAAATGAGAAGACTTGCTCAATTTATCCACCACTACCATAATGGCATCGTTCTGTTTGGTCGATGTTGGTAATCCGTTGATGAAATCCATGGAGAGGGTTTCCCATTTCCATTATGGGATTGGTAGAGGTTGTAATAATCCTGCTGGGTGTCGGTGTTCTGCTTTAACCTATTGGCACTCTATGCATTTGGACAAGTACTCGGCTATGTCTTTCTTCATTCCAGGCCAACAGAATTGTCTCCCAATGGACGTGATCATCTTCTGGTATCCTAGATGACCAGAATAGGGTCTTTTATGTAGTTCATCCAGTATGAATCTCTTCAAGTCATCACAATCTGGAATATAAAATCTGCTTCTGTAAGTGAGCAGACCTCCTTCAGTCATCTGGTAGCCTTCATATTTTACTCTGGCAGGTTCTTACTGTAGGTACATGGTTATGGTCTGGACGAAGGGATCTGTTTCTTGTGCATTTATGATTCTTTCCTTGACATCTGTCTCGCAGGTGCTCACCACTGCCAGGTGAATTGTTTTCATACTTCTGCTAAGGGCATCG